>VWPV01003233.1:0-29949 GCA_013389885.1 Geococcyx californianus
GCAGAGATGAACAACAAACTTTATTGTGGTGGGGGACAGGGGAAAGAAGTTGAGGATAGGGAAAGAACTCAGGGCTAAGGGAAAGAACTCCAGGCTGAGGAAAAGAACTTGGAGTTGAGGGGAAGATTTGGGGGACAGGGCAAAGAAGTTGGGGCTGGGGAAAGAACTTGGGGTTAAGGGGAAGAACATGTGGTTAGGGGGAAGAACTTCAGGCTGAGGGGAAGAACTTGGGGCCCTGAGAAGAGAACTTGGGGATAGGGGAAAGAACCTGAGGATAGGGGAAACAACTCTGAGTCTAAGGGAAAGAACTCGGGTCTGAGGGGAAGAACCTGGGCATAGGGGAAAGAACCTAGGGCTAAGGGGAAGAACTTGTGGATGAAGAACTTGACTGGTCAGCAGCTGCTTCCAGTCTGTCCATAAGGTCTTCGTGCCCAACGCTGTACATGTGACCAGTGTCAGCTTCAGACTGGCCCCAAGTGGCCATAGTAGCCACTGCACTTAAGTGCCAGAGCAGCAAGAGACATCCTTGTTGCTGCCTGACTGTCAAAGCTGGAGCTGCTCGACTCAAGTGCCAGAGCACCCAAGAACACCCGCAGGGTCATATTCCTGGCAGTGCTGAGACTGTTCGGCTCAGCACTCTGGATCGGCACTCAGATGGTCCCATGGGGGTTATCAGGCCAGCTGTAAGGCTTTTGCACCCACCGCTGTACCTGAGTGCGTCGGACTTTGCTTACCCAGCTTGCCTTTACTTACACTGAAAACAATGTGACAACTTCAGCTACAACCTGACTCCTGCAAGAAAAGGTAGGAGAATCGTATTCCATATATACTTCAACAGATAGCTCAGGATACTCAGTCTCCAAGATTTCTTTCCCCATTTCTGAAAAACAGTGTTCTAAACTTAGTGACTGCTGGGAGTAAAGGTTCCTTTCTATGTAGATACTTTTGCTCTGATAAAGGTATTTTCAGCATATGTGCTCACGGTAAATTCTACATTGCTGTTCTTGGCATTTAATTAGGGGTAAAGGAAAACGTGCAGGACTAGAATTTTAAGTGTTGGTTTAATAACCTTTATCCAGCTCATTTCTGAATGATTTTATTCCTCTCTGGAGAGGTTTCTAATGTCAAACACTGGTATTTAGTCATGGTTACTGAAGAGGCACAGTGAGGGCACATGACAAAATTCTTACTTATAAGGAGGGGAAGGATGCAGAGAATTCGTTTCACTCCATAGAAGTCCTTCTAAAACAGAATATTTAATATTGAATTCAAATATACTTTCAGTAGTCAATAAAGTCTTAACTGGTGTCAACAGAAGCTGGGGATTTAAGAATTTAAGAACTGTTGTAAATGAGATTTTTAGAAGGCAAAGGAGATTTTGAGAAGATACAAGGATTTTTAAAGTTTTTTTAAAGTACAATAAAAGACATTGAAAAACTATTCCATATCTAAGATATATGGTTAAGTTAAACAACTTCAATACAGTAACATGGAATACACTCATTCATGCCAGGTTTTCTTATGGTTCATTTTTCAGATTCCACGCTCTCACATTCAATGTTAAGATCTGTTCGCAAGAGAAGACCAACAGGAGGGGTTGGTCAGCATTGTTTTCTGCTGTTTCTGCTAAACTGAAATCCAACACCTCATATTCTAACTCCAAAAATTATATAAAAATATAAAATATTTAAGGTATCTAAAATACCTTACAGCAATGGTACAGGTAGAGTTTGGGGGTGGGTGGTTTTCTGAGTTTGTTTGTNTAAAAGCTAAAATGAGCAGTGACACCTGAAGAACATTAAATTCATGAAAGTTATTTAGGCTGAAGCCATTGCAGCCATTTTCTTTCTCAAAATGTTTTGTAACATCTAACAGTCCATGTTCATGTTTACAATGCCAATGGAACAGGAGCAGAAGGAGGAATATTTAAAATAAGGACCTAATACATTCCCCCACTTAATACACTCCAGAACAATTGCTACCCTCATGTTCATCCACTTTACACCAATTCAAACAGAACCATTTCTAACTTGAAAAATTCTTAACAAAGTGTTGAAATTCTTCCTCCCCTGCCCTCTCCACACCCTTCCTGAAGATCAGGAACTTGCAACACATCTCAGTGGTGTCATCTCTGTACCACTCGGTATAAATGCAACATATCAAAACTTTGCAAAAGGAGCAGAACATCAAAAGTAACTGAAATAGCACAAATTCCAGCTCTCTGGAACTCTGGTTTTCTCTGGAATTCAAATGTGCATCTCCCCCTGATCATCCACTGCAGGAATTTGACTTCACCCCATTGGAAAAGTAATATATTTGGAATGTACAAAAGATCTTGCAAATACAGGCTTTAGCAATGTCGTAGCAGCTCAGTAGCAAAGTTTGGATTGATCTTGATTGGGCAAGGATACTACAATTAGTAATAAATTAGTAATGTGATCATAATGACAGTCATATTCTTCTTGGAGAATTATGGATATTGTCTCAAATATTCCTGCAGTTCCATGCCTATGTCTCTGTGAAAAGCCCACAGTAAGTTAGTGGGCTTATATAAACAGATGGGAAATCAAGCGTACAGAGGGTGAGGGTCATCAAACATTAGTATGAAGCAGAAAAAAGCCCTTTCATTTCTAACAGAACTCAGTGATAGTCACTTTGTTAGGAGAGAACTTCTGGAGAAAAATAACTTCGCCATGAGGTATGTATTCTCATTTGCCTGATCCTACATATGCATTTACAGGAAATACTGAATAGAAAGGTGAAAGCCTTACCAAAACCCGTAAAACCATTAACCACTTCAACCAGGTCAGCAGCAAGTGAAGGAGCTCTGTAATTTTAGTTCTGGGTATCTTAAGAAAGTCAGACAACTCAAACATACTTATAAGTGAAAGAAACAGTTTTCCTTACGTATTTTTTTAAAAATTATTTTTCTCCTACTGCCCTGGCAGCTCTTTTCTCCTCATGATATAAGTCACATCAAATGAAGACAGCTTTTCTTTTAGTGCATACAGTAGAACTCAAATGAAGTCTGGAAAGAAAGAACAATAAGAGGAATGTGATCCCATCCTATTTTTTCCTCTCCTATCTCTGCAATAAATGTGGCAACCAGTTGCTTAATAGGTAGGTCTTTTTTAGGTGAAGGTCATCCAGCTTTTACAGACATGCAGACCTATTCCCTATCGAATTTTCCTCACCTGTTCTTCAAACTTATCTTCAATTTTAGGCCACAAACAGATCAATTGTAGTCATGAATGTAATAAACACCTGTGAAGGGAAACAAGATTAGAATCATTCCCCACATTTCCAAGCAATGAATAAACAGCTACTTGTTTTTTCTCTTAAAGCTGGTCCTCAATAATATTTGAATACAAATATAAAGTTATAACACAGAGAAGCTCAGCAGAATTGTTGCATCAGAAATGCCCCCGTTATTTACAGCTAAACTAGTGGTTTAAAGAAAAAATTTTCTTTTGACATAATCCAATATAGCAGTGTTTTCAGGAGACAGCCCAGTCAGAATTAAGATAAACACCAGAAATTGTGTCATATGTGCAACTCAGAAATAAACAGGCAAGACTTCCTTTAGAGTTCTTTGATAACTTCTGTGTAGGGACACCTCTTTTTCAGCACAGTTTCTCATTACCTTTGACATCAGGATCAGACATCAGGATCTGAATGGAGAAAGCTCACTGAAGGAGAGAATACTTGCAAAACTTTTGAAGCATCATGACAGATGTGTTGCTTCTCTGTTATTGAAGATTTTCCACATAAACATTTTCACTGGATGGAGTCACAAGAAGATTCAGATATTCCAAAAGAAATTGTCCTGAATACGTTAGATTTTGAAGATGGAGAAGGAGAAAAAATTTTGAACATCTCACAAGCTTCTGGGTTTTGTGCTCCTGCTTTGTTTGTTCTCTGTTATGTTTATTACTCTGTTCTGTGGCTTGAAGCAGTTACTAAAACTTCTTTTAGTATTTTCCTCTAATAATAAAACCACAGCAGTGCAAGCTTATTCATGTAAGACTTGGAAGCAGCAGCTTGTTAACTACAGCACATTTGCTTGATTGCTCACACAGCCTAATGCAGTATCCCATGCAGGGTTATAAAACCATAATCTGCCTAATTTTCACTATTTAGAGACAGTGTTGAAAGACGTTGCTTTTGGAGCCCTAGATTTGTAGCTGTGTTATTATTGCCTTTGCCTGGGCTAATTACAAGAAGTCGCTATTGCAATTCTATTGTGTAGTACCTGGTACCAGAGTTTCCTTTGGCATGTTTGTGTATCACTGCACTGCTGTATAGACAGGTCATAGGACCTAGTTTTAGCACAAGAACTGTATGTACCAGCACTTACTTTTCCTTATGGTGATGTGATAGAAAGAGAAATACACTGGAACTCTTTTCTTGGAACTGGAACGCCTTTTCTAAATGAATGTGTCTGAAAAAAACCTGTGAGCTGGGTCTCTACTTCTGTCCAGCAGATGAGTTTTCTCAGGGTTTACACATCCTGTTTAGCTAGAGAATAAAACCATTTTTCTTGATCTGTTACTAACTACTCATGACCACATTTCTAAAATGAGTGCAATAAAACTTGCATGCAACTGTCCACATATGCAAAAGCCAGATGGAATTCATTGGTTTGAAATACTAAATTATCACACTGATCGGTGATTAATGCACTTCTGAATGCTCTTAGAAAATGAATTTTCTCCTCCCCAGTGATGTATGTGAGCACAGCTACACACCCATATCCACAGCACCTCAAGAGCAGAATTTTATCAGTAAAATGGCACCAAAACCCATTGAAAATGCACTGCATCTCATGGTTAAATTCCCTGACATGAACCCTGAGTACATTTTTCTTCAAAGATGAAATACTCTATAAATGAAAAACATAAAACAGCACTGAAAGACTTAAGACCAAATGGTTCATTATCAGAGGAAGCACGAGAGAAGGCCTGACTCTAGATGGAAAATGTTGCACTAGCATTATATTTCCCTGAAAGACAATCTTGCTCTGCCAGACAATGAACTAGTGGTTTTCTACTTTGTTGTCAGAGAAACCTGAGGCCTGCACTCAGACCAGAGTACTTTAATTCAGTATGGGCAAAGAGAAGGCATAGCTTTGAGGAGAAAGCCTCAAAAGCCAGAAGTCTGTAGGGTGAATGCTACAGGCTAGTTACTTGCATTTTGGGGTATGTGTGTGTGTAATTACTGGGTTCGTAGAATTTAGAGATGCAAACATTTACACTAGTTTGTTCTCAAATGGAATTTTCATTTTCTAGGTTGCTTCAGAGTTCAAGCAGAATCCTTAAACTCTAACAACACAGCTTATTGTAAATTAATAAGTGTAACATTAGCGAAGATGTAAAATCTTTGTAATTGCAATCTCACTTTAAATCCAATGGCTCTGTATAAGGGTGAGTTTATATTATCCTTTTGTCTATATTACATTTTTACAGTCCTTGCAATGTTATTTTAAAGAGCATGAAACTAGAAGATTAATCCATAAAAATGTTCAGACAACATTTACTCTGACATCATACAAATGTCTTCTCCTCCTCTGAAGATTTTACGCCAATTTTCATCTGTATCTTCTAAGCAGTAAGATCAACAGGAAAAAAAGTACTATTTTAGAATTTCTCTGTGACTGTTCTTCCTAGGGATTAGATCACTTCAGATACATGTCCTAAGCTAGGAAACAGAACCAATGTGATCTAGATTTTGGCAGCTAGGAGAGCTCAACACTGCTCAGTTTTCAAATGAATGGGTGGCAAAATTTAATTTAATTATTTAATTTCATTTAATTTGCATGCTTTCTGGTTGGCAGTGGTGACATTGTAACTCACCCAGATGCTTCTCCATATTATGCTTTTAGAAAAGTTTTTACAACCATTTTTCTCTTACATACAATTTTCCCTCTGGACCTGTCTTAGATTACGTAATTGTCTTCAAAAGAACAGGAAATAATGGCAACACTGGGACTGGAATTCCTGTCCGCACCTTATACATACAGTCTGCAGCCTCGTAGTTATCAGAATAACCAAAGAGACCCAGCTTATTGCAGCACTGTTCACAAAGTAGCACAAATGTAAGGTTATGTGGGTGGCTAAGAGGACACAGTCATGAATGAGGAATGGAAAAAGACTGAATTTATTTCTACACTCAGCTGGACTGCAGAATGCGATTCAGGAAGGTGACAGTTTCCCGTAGTTCATTGGTTCCAGGAAATGCCCTTGTCTCCAGAAAACAAAATTCAGGCTTAGACTCGACATACTGATTTGCCATAACTCACATCTCCTTGACAGTATGTAAGAACATAAGAATTTGATATCTGCTATCATTAAGCAGAAAGGAGAAATTTACCTTGAATATTTAGATATATAGGAGAACAATGAATTTTCATTTCCTGTAAAGTGTGTCCTTAATAATCATGCTTCATATTATTTTAATATACATCTTTTTTTATTGTTTTCAAAAGCTGATCAAATCAGTAGACCTAGAAAACAGTTTGGAGTTTTTTTAATGTAACTTTGCATATTCTTCAAAGACATGGTGGGAGGGGAACATATGAGAGGGAAGAAAATTGCTTATTTTAATTAAGATAAATAGAACTCATTGTAGTTTTACACTTTCCTAGAAAAAAAATAAATCTCTCCGAATTATCATATCACAGAAGTCAGTCTTGAAACAGCATGTTAAATGTTAACTCCTGCGAAAGTCATGAAGTAGAGGAAGGCTTTTCATGCAAAAGGCTTTGTTACCCATTGTGGCTCAGAAGGCTCCTAAGCTGCCCTGTACAGCATTTTCATGCTGACGAAAGTAGATATTCCTTATGTAACTTTCCTTCAAAAATATGTCCATGGTTACTGGATATGTAAACCCAAAGGGTATTACTAATGTGGGCCTGAAATATTGTCTGTCCATGATGCTGGAGACTGTACACTGAACATACTCGATTAATTGCTCAGGGTAGCACTGGCTTGTAGATTTCAAGACAAAAAAAATATGTTGAACATCTGATCTCGCTCCTGTGCTAGAAACAGCTGGAACTCACAGAAGTATCCTGCAGCGACTGAGCACACTCTATACTGCCATCTTTATGCAAATGCTTTGACAATGTGAAGATGCAATGAAAACATTACGTGTTCTGCATTGAAAAAATGATCCAGCTGCAACTACTGGTGGTTGAGCAAAATTTTTCCTGGACCTGTGCACCACTGGCTCTTCCAGTACTATAAACTTTTTCTGACTTAGGCAATGGCACACAATTGTTTCTTCTTCACAGTTAAGAATGTAAACTGTTAAGGGAAGAAAGGTAAAAAGCTCACCACCATAAAGCTAGTTCGTATGTACTACCTGAAGGAGTCTGGACCAGCAAAGTGAGTTTATACCAGATCACTTGTCTGTCACAGTGTTTTTCATTTGGAACTGAGTCCCAAAACTGATTTTATTGTATTGTCAATACATGTCTTCCATTGTCCATTTGTAAAACTAAATAATAGCATTTATTTAATCTCAGATATTTTGCGAAAGAAACACATAGGCTTGTGAGATATTTTAATATTTTGAAGCCATGAACATAAGTGTCCTCTACACAAACACCATCATCAATCTCATCAAAGAGTAATTAGATGAATAAAAAATGTGTTGAACTACCACTTAAGGCTCCAGATTTTCTGCAGATACATTGCTAGCTCGTATGATGCAAGCAGTATAAGGTCTTAGCATGGTTCAGTGCAAAGCAATCTACCAAAATGATAATTGCAGAAAATTAGATTATAAGGAACAATCTACCACCACAGGTAGTAGCAACACCTGTCAGGCTGGTTTTCATATATCTTGCTCAGGGTGCTGCTGTCAGACCCCAGGGCACTTAGCTACCACCCTGGTAGTTTAAGAACACAGTCATCAAGATTTGCAACTTGTCATTTACTAACAGTTTTCTTACATCCTATAGCACTGTTACTGAGTGCACACAGAAGTGGAAAATAAAACATTCAGGTACCTGTTTGGATGAAGAAAGAAGGAAGAAACTCTCCTACTTTAGCTGGGTTTTTTTCAGAAAGAGGAATCAGGGTTCAATCTGCTCTTCTTCTTGGGACTCTTTACCTCATATAAGCAGTGTCACTGCTATCTGCAGTTCTTAAAACTTTCATTCACAAGAGTTCTGCAAAATAGTTCAGCCTTGCCAGTTGGAGTGAAATGTGACGTGAAGCAGTCCATCTTAAAGAACTGAAAGGAAAGTTTGAGAAGCCTTGGTGGTATTAGACTATTCTTCATTATCTTTGAAATAATTATATCACAATAAGCTAGTTAATGCTGCAGATTCTGAATACATAAAGTGTCATCCACTCTAAAGATTCAGAGCTCAGCCAGATGGCACATCGGACCAGAGTGTATATGAGCCACTGTACTGCTAGTGGTGTGAAAAGCAGAAACTGAAGCATCAGAGGATGAGACCAGAAGCTAGATTACCAGAGATGTCTCTTGCTGCTCTGACCTAGGGAAGACATCATAATTGAAGTGGTTTGACTATTGCACATTGATTTCACTAAACATATGATGTAAGTGCTTTGCTATTATTTGTTATAAATGCCATGACAGATGAAAACCAGAGTGAAATAAGGACCTTGAATGAAATAGAAGTAGCACATTGAAATTATATGTGATTTTTTTTCTTTAACATGCATACACATACAATAGTTCCTTCTTTTCTTGAAACGCAACATGCATGAGTCAGCATATCCAGTATCAGTAATTACAGCTATAAATGCACAGCTATTACGCACTCATCTTGTGTAGTTTGAGAGTGGTTTATTCCATCAGGAAAAAAAAGGTGCTGAGTATATACTAAGGGTTTGTAACTGTTCTCAAGCAGTGAGCAGGCATGACCACCTCTGCAGTCTTTTCCACAGCAGGGTTCCAGCACTCTGTTACCTGAGAAGAGTTCAGTCCCTGGTAGAAGAGACATTCTCTTGAAGGCAGCAGTGTTGTGGATGAGGTCCTTCCAAGCCTTTGTTTTCTTCAGCAGGAAATCTTTGCACATTCATTCTACCAGCTTCCTTTCTACATTCATTGATTTACACTGATCTGTGGCCTTCCTCACACTCTTCTCTGAGAAACGCAATACTTAAACATGGAAAGTGCACAACACTGGAGGAATTAATAACTTGAATTTTTACCCTTCTCAGCGCAGATGGAGGTGCCAGGGCATGCGCAGCAGTGATAGTTCTTCTGTGGTCTGGCTCCAAGAGTACATTTCTCCTGATGGCCAGCCCAAAAGCAATTTTATGTGAGCATCAGTACTCGGAGATCACATGTGATGAATGAGCACAACCCTGAAGAACTGACATGAGAGGTAGGTGCAAGACAGTGACCCTTCAGTCCAGTCCGACAGGCTTGGTCTAGCAGAGCAAGCAGGGCAATGAGGCAGAGACCTCTCTGGGAAAAAAGCAGCCTAACAGGTGCTGTCACACTTCAGTGCGACATCACGGCCTTGCACATCAAAACAGCCCTTCCCAACCCCAGCAGCCATGTCTCCTGAGGACCTGGGAGCTGCAGCTGCCAGCCGCTCACCTGCCCTGGGCTACCCCACTGCCCAGAAACACCCTCCAGTGCCCAGAGGACGACAGGGCAAGAGGTGGCAGCCTGGGACCCAGGTCTGCTGGCCCATGGGCTGGGTGGTAAGCAAGGCAGGGTGCTCTTGTGAGACCCCACCTGGAGTATTGTGTCCAGTTCTGGAATCATCAATATAAGAAGGGTACAGAATTGTTGCAAGTATAGAGTAGGGCCATGAAGATGATCAGAGGGCTGGAGCACCTGTTATTATGACAGCAGGCTGAAAGAGCTGGAATTGTTCTGCCTAGAGAAGAGAAGGCTCTAGGGATAACTTACAGCAGCTTTGCAGTAGCTAAAGGGGCTACAAGAAAGCTGGGGAGGAACATTTAGAAGGGCAAGTAGTGATAGGACTGTAGGGAAGGGCTTTAAATTGGAAGAGGGAAGATTCAGGTTAGTCATTAGGCAGAAATTCTTCACAATGAGGGTGGTGAGGCACTGGCACGGGTTGCCCAGGGAAGCTGTGGTCAGGTTGGACCTTGCATCGCTGGGGCCTTGCGCAGCCTGGTCTGGTGGGAGGTGTCCCTGCCCATGGCAGGGGGGCTGGAACTGGATGATCTCTAAGGTCCCTTCCAACCCAAAGCACTCCTTCATGCCGTGATGCCATGACCCCACCGCCTGGGCCGGCAGGGCGGGGCGCGGGGCGTGGCCTGAGCCGCTGCTGCCGCGTCGCCGGGCGCCGCACACACGGGCGCTGGAGGTGAGCGAGTGGCGGCGCCGCTGCGCGGGTGGGGGCGGTAGCGGTAGCGCGGTTTCCCCCCCACCCGCTGCGGGGGGCTCGGCGGGGAGGGGGCTCAGAGGGACCTCGCTGGAGGCCTGCGCGGGTGGCGGCGGGCGGTCTTCGTGCGTGCGGTGCCGCTGTGTTTTCCCCCGGCGGGGTGGGCGGTCTCGGCGCGGAGGCTGCGGCGGTTGCGGTGCGGGTTTGCGTATGGTTTGCCTATGGCGTAGGTTTGCCTGTGGTTTTCATGGTGCTGTTTTGGGGGTGTTCAGCCTCCCTCCCACCGCGGCGGGAGGGAGTCTGTGCGGGCCGGGGCTCCAGTCTGTACTCGGACAGGCGCGGAGCCCGGTCCTCATCGCCGCCGGTCCCCTTCGCCTCCCCCAGCGGGGAGCGCTGCCCGCGCCCGGGGCCGTGCTGGCTGCCGCCTGCGGGGCTGGGAGAGAGCGGTTCTCGATCTTGGCGATTTGCGTTCGTTTTGTTTATTGTAAGTGGGATTTTTCTTGCAACTTCCACGGACTTCTAAGTCTGTTAATTACGGGGTTGTAGCTTTTTGAGACGAAAAAAAAAAGAGCTAACCCCGCGCAGCGCGTGAGGGAGCGGGGAGGGGTGGGTTCCTGCGTGCCCGAGGCGCTGGCCGTGAGGTAGGAGCGGGTGCCGGTGCCCAGCCCTTGCCAGTAGAGGTGCGGCAGGGCGGCCGTCTCCAGTATGCTGGTTTTCGTAGAATCGTAGGATGGTTTGGTTTGGAAGGGACCTTGAAGATCATCCGGTTCCAGCCATGGGCAGGGACACCTCCCACCAGACCAGACAGTTTTGCTGAGCAGCGCCCGGCAAGCAGGACGCTCCTTGAACTCAAAATTCGCCTCTTGGTGCGTGAGGCGGCTGTCCTAAATGTTTGCAGTACCCCGCGAGGGTGATCAGAGGTGGGGGGATGAGAGGTGGTCCCTCCTTTAACTTTCAGCGCTGCTGCGTTAAAACGGAGCTATGGGTTCATGCTGTTGCTTTAGAAAAACTTCGTGCGGATGTTATGTTGGCTCTCGCAAAGGAAATGTAAATATACTTGTTTGGTGTTGCTTCTGAAAAGGTATTGCTTGTGGGGAAGGAACGGCGGTTTTGTTCTTTCTGTTTTGTTGGAGAGTTATGTGTTTATGTAAATGTTTTGAGCCAATATTTGCATAATGTAAGGTGCGAGGCGGGCTCAGATAAAAATTAAAACCACAGAAACTTTTCTTTAAATCAGCATAACATAAGGACCATTGGCAGTTTGGAAGTTAGTGAATTTTTATTTCTCAATGTAGATTTATAGGATTTTTATCCCGTGGTTTGTTATGGTAGACATGCTTTTTAATAAAATTCGTTAAATGATTCCTTGATCTTCAAAGCAGAGTATACATAGTCTGGGCAATGTCTATTGTAGTTGTTACTCTGACTCTTTCAGAACCTAAAAAACATAAATAAATCTTTATTTGTCACATCTCTTTCTCAATCCACATACTTTCTGCCATGCTTAATGTCCTTTTTTTCTTGTAGCCACCTCAAAATTGATTCACAAAAACAAAAACTGAGCACAAATATTGAAATCTGTTATGTATTTAAAGGTCGGTTTCTGGTAACTTATATGTGGAGGGAAAACAAAAAAAAATTGTAAAAATCCTCCTCTTCACTCTTTTTACTTTACCATGTTTCATCTCTATCCTGGATTCCTCCTCTCCCTGAATTAGATAAAATAGGGGGTGTTAAATGATGTTACAAGTTTAGGAACTGATCCTTAAACCATTAAAAACAGCAGGAGTGGTTTCTTTGGCTGAGTTTAATTGGTGCTGCTTTCAGGCTGTTTATAATCTTTAGTTATGTATTTAGGTCTTCTTGATATCAGGAGAATTGAAACATGTGCCTAAAAATAAGCATATGTTTACACAGTTTGTTGTAATAGTGTGTGTTTGTGGAATGGTGTTGCCCGTTTTTTTTCCAGTTTTATTTCTTATCTAGCCTGTAAGTAGCTGAGTAGCTGAAGAATATTTTTTTTTTTTTTACTTTTGACATCAGCAGAAAGGACTAGAAGCTGTAAAAACTCTGTGGCTCATATAATATGGTCTATATAGTATTAAAAATGTGCTTACTGAATTTTGCAGCACCATGTGTGCAGTGTCTCCTCTATGTGTTTATGGTCTGTGTAACAAAGGCATGTTAAGTGTGTTGATGGTTTTGGCTGCTTTAGGATAGAAGCTGGCAACTGTTTTTTCCTTAGGACCCGGGCAGCTGTTCCTAAGGCGCTGCCACCCCTTTTTCCCCCAGCTCCCGTTTGATTCTAAGGGGACATAAGAGTTGGCATAGCTTCTGTGCAGATTTTGGCACCCTGCAGGATATGGTGCTGTGCTAACAGTTGCTGAGAGCCGGCCTAGGCATTTGTCTTACACAGTGATTGCAGAATATACCCATGTTGGTGTTACAGTGTGGGTTTTTTAGTTACTGATGGTAATTATATGGTGCTGTAGGTGAAACATATGTGTTGTGAATGTTAAAAAGCAAACTTAACTCATCAGGTGAAATGAAACATGTACTTAGAAACAAACAGATGAGCAATTTGCTATGTATTGTAATGTTCAAAACCCCGTAATTCTTAGAACTAAATAGCAAACCCTACATGAGTTAAGTTCAATAAAATGGTTTTGTAAATTAGTCTTACCGAGAGTGCTAGGAAGAGGGTCTTCTTGCCATCCAGTATTAGTTACAGCGTAGACTGTTTTTCATCTTATAGGTATAATTTGTGTCTGAATCCATTTTGTACTGTACGTGCTTGTTGTGGGCCTATACTACTGATATTTTAAATTTTATATTCCTTAAATAGATCAAGTATCTGATTTGTTGTTGCAGATCCCTGCTGTGGTTGTGAGTTCATGCATCTTGTGCACTCCAGAAAGAGCTTTTTCTCCTTCTGTGTGAGGAAGAAACTTCAAGTCCTCCCTCAGTGAGCTGGAAGTCACGTCTTTTACCTTCCTTCTTCATTCCTCAGTTGTGAACTAGAAAACCATATCAGCCTGTTGTGAGGTACAATATCTCCGATTTTAATGTTATTTCCTCCTTGCTGTAAAACTGGCTGTTTTATTAGTGATCAACAAAGTAAGGGGAAGTTGTAGGTGTTGGAAGTGGCTTGTGAATTTTTACCATTGTCCTGATGTGCTTGTGGTTTGTATTTTGAAATAAGAAATTTTTAAAAACTGAAAGTAATAGCAAGCTAGCATTAGTTTCTTCAGTATGTCACAGCTATGATTTGCATCATAGCCAAGAAGTGATTTACTTGTAGAATTTTTGTATGGTGCTGTGTACATACATAGTCACAGGATGCTTCTGTCTAGTAAAGCAGGTCCTGGGTGATGGCCATTTTATTAAATGTGCTCATTTTTATTGCCAGCTGAGTATTCATGTCTTGTGTGACTGCATGCCAACTGGCCAGCCCCCTGCGTTTGATGCATATTGGTTTTTACATGACCCTTGTTACCACAGTGTTTCAGATTCTATAGGTATTGAAATACCTTTGAAAATGTCTCTTTGAGGCCAGGGAACACAACTTGAAATGAGGACATGGAAGCTGAAAGACTCATCCAATTCTAAGAAGTGCATGTCTTCAGGTCACGGCCCATATGTTAATGATTTTTATCCTTTCTTAGTGGAGACCAGTTCGCTGTGAATAGTAAAACTCATCCTATGAAAAAATCACTAGTTATCTGGAATATCTGTTTTGTTTCTGTACAAACTTACTGAGTGGCTGTGTTCTGGCATGTGAAGATACAAATTGGAAAGCCTGTCTTGGCATTCTTTGACTAGTGCTAGTTTGTAATCAGAGTTATATTAAGTATAATGGACACATTACAAAGATGGTTTGATTACATAAATACTTTAAAAATACTTAAAAAAAAGCATACAATAGTAGAAATGTTGCTATAATTTACAAGTGCAATTATGAAGTCTTGTTCACAAGTCCAGAAATATAAGTGTGCCATTTGAACTGAAGGAACTGTTAGCATTTAAGTTTAGAGCTTGATGAGCAGCGCAGTTTAATGAGATGTTACCTTCAGCACAAAAGCTGACTTAAAAATACTGCAACTGTTATGGCAGTTTGCCACTTCTTTTAACTGTGGTTGCACAACTGTTGGTGAGGCTTTGTGATAATATAGGATCACTGAACTGATCCAGGGTAAAAATAACTTTACAAGAACAAAAGAAATTGGTGTTGAGGACAGCTGTTTTCAACAGACTCATTAACTGGTGTAATTTACTGGTTATGACCATTTGTGGGATTGTGCTGTGGAGGTGTATGAACAGCAGCAGAGAGGCAGAAGAGAAATAGAATTAGTAGAGAGAGATCTGATGGGTATTTTTCCCTTGAGAACATAGTATATGAGATGGCTTTCAGTGTTCTGTAATCTAGTCAAGAGAGACAAATTTGTTGCTTGTTTGCAACAGTTGTTCCCGCCACCATATCCCTATTCTGCATTGCAGTCAAAATCTCACTTTCTGTGCCCATTAGAGCTTTTCTCTTACTGCCACAGGCTGTAGCGTAGCACAGCCCATGGGCAGACCTGCGTCTGCAAAGGGAGTAAATTGGCTGGATTCTCCTTGGGCTGTTTTGTACCCAGAATGTCCCATCTCTCTTTCTGGGAAAGGTTTTGTTTGTTTTTTTTTTCCTTGCTGAATTGTTTTTCATGAAAAGTTCTTGGCCTGGGTACCAATATGAGTTATCTAAATGCTGGACGATATATCCTTGCACCTAAATGATAGCTTAATTGTAGCAAGGGGGTCCCAGTCACTCTGCAGGTTTCAGCCTAGCTGGTCCCAGTAGTAACAGCTGGAAGAGCAGAGCAGGGAGGTACTGAGGATGCTGGTCTGTCTGATGTTACTTTGTTGCTTTTGCTGACCAGTGTGTGTAGAAAGGCTTTTTGGCTCTGCAATAACGCTCCTGTTTAGGTGCCTGAACTCTTGTGAAGTCTCCTGCCAGCAAACTTAGTTGTTGGTGAACCATCCTAAGCACTCAAGACCTAGAATAAGAAACAGGAAGCAGCCGAGTTCTCTGTGATTCCCTGGCTACTGCTAAGATAACTTTCTGCTTTGAAAGGTTTTGTAGATGTTCTTTCCTTTTGTGCCTAATTACGGTCTCAGTTTTAATATGTTGTGAGTGGAGGCTTTTTGCCTGAGAGTGACGAAATGTTTGTATGACACCATACAAACGTTTACAGTGTGGCAGTC
The DNA here is from genome assembly GCA_013389885.1 of Geococcyx californianus. Classification (NCBI taxonomy): domain Eukaryota; kingdom Metazoa; phylum Chordata; class Aves; order Cuculiformes; family Neomorphidae; genus Geococcyx; species Geococcyx californianus. The sequence continues at coordinate 15,581 of VWPV01003233.1, forward strand.
AGCACTGCCTGGCCTATTGGTGCTGGCTGGCTTATCTGCCAGTCAATTATAACAGTAGGACAGTGACTTCTTTTTTAATCTCTGAAAAAGAACCAGAAGTATCTCAGGTAAGAACACTGAACTTTATTTTCCTTGGTGCTATCTGAGTTAAGTTTTTTGAATCACTTTATTACTTGAAGTTGCTTCAGTGTCACGACTGATGTTCAGAACCCCAGTGAGGGATGTGTCAGATGTGTCAGACCTTTACCTTTAGCACATGCTTCTCTAGCTCTAATGTCTTACAAATTTGAGAGGGCTTGTGTACTAATTTCTTTGGATATGCAAATTTCTGTATGAATAATTATAAAAATAAAATTGTTAAGGCAATAAATAATCCTCTTCAGCCTTTTTTTCTTTATTGTGCCCACTGGCTGTGTTGGGAGAAGTTTATCTGAGGAGGAATAGGTGGAAGTTTACCTTCTTGGCTGATGGAGAAGTTGCCATGCAGTGTAGTGTTTTGGCTTATGAGTGAAGGTAAAGATTACTGCACCTTTACCCTTTTCATAGTGCAAAGCATAATCAACAGATGCATACCTGCAGGTGCTGATTAGAATCTCCTGTTTTTCTTTGTGATATGTTTTATATGAGTCTGTTCAGAGAGCAGAAGGGATGGTCCTAACTTGTGTGGTATGGAGATTGCCTCTTACCCAGCCCACCCAGCTCCTGGTTGCCAGGCTGCAGAGAGAGAAAGTGGTGTTTCTGTGGCTCAGAGTGGTCTTGTATAAGTAATCTGGAAACTGAAAAGACTTATGTCTTACCTTTTAAGGAGCAGCACACCATTAAGTCAAGCTTTAGTACCCCCATCCTGCCAAAATCAGTGTCTGTTTGATTTTGAGTGATGTGGAAGTCAGTATGGACAATCACGTTTGGTCTATCCCCGTGCGTGAAGGCAGGCACACAGAAGTCTTTGAGGGACTGGTACTTTAGTCATTTATTCTTCACTCAACCTTGCACACACTTTAGTGAAAAGAAACTTCCACATCAGGGTGGTAGTGGAAAATCCTGGGAGGGGGAAGAGAAGTCCCACCAAGTTCAGTCACTTTTGTTCAGCACAGAAACAAAGAAAGTATTATGAAGAGGTTTTTGGCTAGGAAACAGAAAACCTTTTCATGAGTGTCTGCAGCTTCTGGTTTTGTTTTTAATAGAAACATGATGATGTAACAAGTCATGTCATTAAGTAATGGTAGTTGTACATTTCACGTTATTGAGTTTTCTTTACACTGTAAATCCTTTGCCAGCTATTCATGGATCGCCATAGTAGGACACTAAACTATGGCAAATGGAAAGGATGTTATTTATTTCTGAGTAGCAATAGAAGTCTAAACTGGAACCCTACTTTTCTTTAGGGGTTTGCTAGTCCTTATGCTAGAAATAGTTTGAAACTGCTGGGAATGTGAATGGGTAAATATTGTAGACTTTGGTGATCGTTTTTTCTCTGGTTGTGATACTTCTGCTGAAATGTGTGTTGGTGATCCTTTCAGAGATGTGGTGCTGCTGGGATTACTTTAAACTTCGGTCGTCTTGGTATGATGATTCTTATTATATGCAGAAAGCTGAGATTACATTGTCAAAGAGGCAGTTTGACATCGGATTTCTAGGCAGAAAATCATGCATGGCATATTATTCTCTGGTGTGCAAATAATGGAATTCAGGTATGAGATATTAAAAATACCTTAAATTAGAACAGAAATAGCTGTGTAATTTCAAGATACCATTTCAAATTTGGTTATAACTAGCTGAAACAATGAATTTGGGAGAAATTTTATTGATACTGATTCTGAGAATGAAGACTTTCAAACCTCTTCAACAAAATATTCCACAGTAATTCAGAAGGACCTCTTGAATGGCAAATTGCTTTTGTTTCATTTATGTAGGAGTATCTGCTAAAATGTTCACTGTTAAATTAATATTTCAGTTGTTTATTTGCTTTTTTAAAATAAGGTTTTTCAGAGTGGGGACTAAAAAAATGAGTAGCTTGTAACTATAAATATTTAAGTTAAGATGGTTCTTGTATGTTTTCACATCCAAAATGTACTCTTAAATATCTTTTCTTCAAAGTCTTAGGCTTCAGTGTTTGAAAAAAGAAACTCCCAACAGTAGGAGGAGTATCCTATTTGTTAGTCCTCAAAAGTTTAATGGCATCTTGGAGTATTGTAAACTGTCATCTTTGCTCAGACCAAGCTGTCTGTCTGGAATTCAGTAGATCATGGGCAACTAATTGTAACCTGACTGTGGAGAATTATGCTAATTGTCTGCATATGTTATACAGCAGATGCAGTGCACTGAGGTGTTCTCATGCAAAGTAGGCAAGAAACATACCAGTGCCTAGCTAGACTGGATGTTTTGTTAGGCCATCCAATGCCTTTGTTTACGGTTTACAAGGTTGCTTCTCTTTCTTTAGGTCACCATTGTGCTAGAGAACATAGCAGTGTTGTGTGTTGGTGTATATATAGGTGTGACTTTTCTCATGTGGTTTGCGTACATTGGATTGTGAAGTGTTACTGCAGACAGACAGACAGACTCCACCTAGGACTGTCTCTGTGATTTGACTAGCTGTTTGTAGGAGAGTAGCAAAATTTGAGCGGCAAATTAATACCTGCAGCCTGTACAGCTTCCAAAGAAGGCAATGTTTCCTTCATTTATGTGTCCTTACCTCAGCAGACTATGTTGTTATTGTGTGAGCACAGGCCTTCCTGTTGTGCTGTAATTAGCCAGGAGTAAGTATACAAAACTTCAGTATAAAAGAAGCACCTTTTGAACAACTCTTCAGAGTTACTGGTTCTCAAATTTGGATTGTTGCCTTCAGTTAGCAGCTGAACTGATCAATTAGCTTCCTCTTTCTAATAGCAGTCCAGTAAGTCATTAAACTAATTATTTGACTGCTAAATAGTACTCTCACCTTTTCTTTCTCTTATGGGCTTGGACGTAAAGTCTCCAACTGCAATGCTCTTACTATTCGTTTTAAAAGATACTGTGCCTTTGTGGGAAGGCTGACTGTGTTGTAACATGAATTGTACCTTGCAATACCAAGAAAGGAAATTGTTATCTCTGTGTTTTAGCAAGGTACATTATCAGTATTTTCTTACTGTGTGAATAGTTAGAAACATCATTTAGACAGGAAAGGGAGCTATGTTCTGTCCTGTCTCTGGGGCTCCAGTTTCTAGAATTAGTGGGTTTTCTTTGGGGTCTGAACTGCATTGTACTAAAGCCCAAACAGAGCATGGCTTGCATTTAACTGACCTCTGAGTTTATTTTTATAAATCTTCTCAATATTTGTACCTATGTAGATTCTTTCTGCTTCATATGCTTTATGTTATATAGGTGACTAACTCTAAAGGGTGGGAAATGCGTCTGAAGATTGACATGTCAAGCTGACTGTCAGAGAGCAGTACCATCTTTACCTTAGTTTCTCCAGAGAAAAAGTTGTGTAAGGATCACTACAGTAGTTGTGGGCCACAGAACTCTTCTTTGAACCTGATCAAGAAATATCACTGTAGTTAAGGGCATTTGTAATCAAGCTGTGACTCAGGTGTAGCCCCAGACCAATTGTTTGTAATGGGAGTATCCTACTTCATATTTTTGGTGCTTGAATTTATTTACCTTTGATGTAAGAATGGTAATTTTTTAACAGCTGTTTGACCTTAAGTGGAGTTCAATCATTAACTAGAAAGCAGCCATGACCATCTGCAGAATTACTAAGTGCAGTTACCTTTAGCACTCGCCTTGGCTCCTCCCAGTTTGTACATACACATTGTGAAGATTACGTGTCATTCAGAATTGCTCCTTGCATCTCACCACTTGAATCGTGGTTCCAAGTTCGGCATGACTGGGCAGTCTGCAGCCACAGAATGCTGAAACCTAATCAAGACCCTTTTGTGCATTCCCGCTGTTAGTTTGCTGTGTGTGTGTTCCCTTTGTTAGTTTGCCGTCCATACTTCTCTGACATCTTCGCCCTCTGACACCTGCAGGAGCTGAAGTGGTAAGATCTGGTTCTGGGTGTTTGTTGGCTGAGCAAGGTACCCCTCCTTGGGGTAGATATGTGCTCTAATGCAAAGGTTGAAATGGAACTTCTGCCTGACCACAGCTGTTCCATACTTGCCCATGTTTCTTTTATGTGGGCAAAGACCCCTCTGGCTCTTTCTAGCAGTCATCCCAATGATAACCTTGCCAGTGCCCTGAACCACCCACTGGGCTGATGGGCAGATGTGCCCCTGAACACAGCTGACAGAGGGGAGATATCAGAGCAGTGTTAATGCAGATGGCTGATAGCAAGGAAATGTGCATCTGGGTTGCATGTATCATTACCATAAAGAACTGATGCATGTACGTAATCACTGCCTGGTTTGGCTCTATGTTTACCTTATAAATGAATTATGAAAGTCACCTGTGTTTGAAGGACTGCCTGATCTCTTTGGTCACAATGTGCTGTTATACAAGAAGGTGTAGCTTTGCATGTTTCATTCTTGCATCAGATTGTGCATGCGAAATGAAAAGTTCTGTTTGAAAAAGAAATGGCTAGTGAACAGATATATTTTTATTAAGGCATTTAGTGAGAATTTTAATGATTAAAAAAAGCATCTGTATTAATGTATATTGGAAGCTAAGTCACTTAATTTCATTGTTTTAAATAATAATGTATCTTGCCAGGTCACAATCTAATTTTGATTGCATGTTTGCCTGATAAAAGGGAGATATTGTAGAGTGATGCTTTTATTTATTTTTTTTTTTCTCCCCCTAAGGCAGGCTGCAAAAATGCTGGAGTGGCTTTTCAGAAATATACACCACAGCAATTATGATAATATCTCTTCGAAACATTTTCTATGTATGGCATTATCGCAGCTCCTGTTTGGGATGAATCTTACACAGTTATTACTACATCCCTGTGCCAGGCTGATTTTATGACCAGAGAGGCCTTGGAAGTCAGTGGAAGACAGTAGTGTCAAGCAGATCGTAGCTCTTTTGGACAACTCAGGAGATTTCCCCTTGGCTGGGAGGAACTCAAGGAGGAGCTTGAATCTAAAATCATCACATTCGGTTTCTTTTGTCTAGAGTTATCTGATTATCATTATCATGTGATGTTCATACATATATTAGAGAACTTTGAGTTGAATTTGTGCAGTTAACCAAATCTGATCTGAAATTCCTTCCATCTTCTAATTTATTTGCCCATGCAAGCCTGATGTGTCTTTTTGATGTCCAGTATATGTCTAATTTAATGTGCAATATCAGGATAGCATCATTAACTATGGGAAATGTAAAAGTACATGAGTACATTGTCTGTTTGGAATGGTTAAACTGGAGGTTAAAATGCCAGTGGCAATTTAATCTGCCTTCAGCTGAAGCTAGATGTGTAATGGGAAGTAATTATAAGTTGTTTGCTTGAGTTTGCTTTTTTTCTGATCACACCATGACATTACTAGAAAAATTTAGTTTTACTTTGCTATACCTACAGATGATGAAGTGCTTGATGAGAAATGTGATTCTTAGAAGTTGATTTAAAAGATGCCATAGGATATTTTTGTTAGCTGCTGTTGACAATGCCTTGACTTTTACATAGAACTTAAAAGCAGAAATAATTTAACTTAAAACTTAGGTCTTCTTATTACAGGGCAGTAAGCTTCTTTCAGGATTTTAAATTGTTTATTTAAATGTAAAAGTTTTTCTCAATGTTTGCCAGACTTATATTGTGATGAAGCAGCATAAATTATGTGAAAACTGCTAGAAATATGTATGTTTTTATGAAGTGGTTTGAGGGGGTAACTAAGTAGGCAGAGTGAAAAAATGAGAATTTTTCCATTTGCAATAATGTCTATAGATACTGGCGATGAACCTCTGATTGGAATTTAGTAACTGATTGGGTTAAAACTTTGTTGCAGTAGCGAACATATTTAATAGGTTGATGTTTGCTTGCAGTGTTTGTTTAGTATTGCTTACCATATGTTTTATGCAGAATACATTTGAAACAGTGGGGATTGTTACATTTCGAGGCAGCATAGCTGAGGCTGAAAAGGTTTAAAGCAAACAATTTTTGACTTACGTGTTTTGGTGGTACTTCTAATTGAAACAAGAAGCAGCTTGTGGAGGTGAAGGGTCAGAGTCTTTCTGTGGGATCTTAGAGATATTCAGTATAAATAAACATTGATTCTGTGCATTTTTTGATGGTGATTTGTAGATATTTAGAAAGTGCTTTGCAAACTCTAAGAAATACTATGTTGCATGTGTATACAAAGTGAGAATGGTGGTATGTCCCTAGTATACTGCAGGATGGGATTGGCAGGAGCCACCCCCAAATGTGGAATGGAGGGAAGTAAAAGTCCTTGGTTTTTCTGTAACCGATATGAGATTTGCTGGACACTGTGTCTTCGCCATTGCAATTAAATGTAAAGTTAGAAACAAATTTTATAGTGCACATCTGACTCAACTTTGCATTTTACTGAAGAAATAAAACTAGCTGGAAATGAGCAGTTCGGCAAGCTGCAGCTAGTTCTTTTAACCTCCCTTCTAGTTGTGTAGATTTGCTGTGCAAGGCACTGGAAGTAAAAAAAATTCATGAAGTTCAGTGTATAAGGCCCAGGCTAAGTACTTTTTTGCTTATTAAAATCTTGCACTTAGATTGTAAAGTTTAACTCAATACTCTCTGACAAGCTGTCATTTAATATCTGGGATATGAGGAGAAAGTCAAGGCTCACCCCCATGAGATCTGTTGAGTCCTTGCAGTTTCTTCTGGCAGAAGTGAGGGATACAAGGGTTCAGTTCTTTAGGTGAGAGACTCTTAAAGACTAGACAAAAAAGTTTTAAGAGCTGTACCTTTATGGGCTAACTGAAAAAAGAATATAGTGTACTGAGTGTAGGAAAAGGTTACTCTTTATCATGAGGGCTCCTGTCCACATTGTGTGTTTCTTCTGGTTTGTCACCACGCTCCACTTGTTACTTGTCTATATACATAGTAAAGAAACGCAGGCTCTGAACCTACTGGTACTGTAAGATCTCTGAGAAACTACAGCAGCACAGAGAGTCAGATTTGATACTATGAAACATCTGTGTTATTTAATGGATTGTAACGATATATTTCATGCCATATATTCTATTAGATGACTTTTTAGTTGTGCCTATATTCTACTTTGCCATAACTATTCTGTTGACGGATGGCATTGCATATATGTAACTGAGAATCAGACATGGCATTCACTAAATAATTAGGAAAGCCAGCAGTGGTGTTGGAACTCTCGATCCATCTGTGTATTTACATTGTCTTAAAGAGTATAGGGCTCTCTGCAGATAAAGCAAACATTTCAGTGAACTAAACCCTTAGACTGTGAACTTTCATTTCAGATGTGTGCAATGGCTATCAAATATAGAGGGAGAAAAATAATACCATTTGTTCCAGTTTTAACTTTGTTGCACTGACAGCAGGTAACAAAGGTGGGTGACAGCAGAAACAAAAGCCAGCTTGCAAGGAAGCCTGGGTAGCCTAGGAATGGTCTGTGTGAGATTGTTTCAACTCCCTGAGTTGCATTCTGCTGAGTTATCACCAAAAATGATTAATAAGGTCTTTTAAAACCTGAGTATAGGGGCAAACTATCCCCAGGTTTCATTGTGAAGAGAAATTCCATTCCTGCTCAGCCAGAATTGGTTTGGTTTGGACATAGTCTGTAAAACATCATTGGAACTGCAGCTTGTGTACCTTCTATTGATGAGGATTTTTTTCTTTTTGTGCAGTGATATGGTTTAAGAATACCAGTAATCAACAGCAAGCTTGGCTAAACAAGGACTTAATGCAACACAAAGTAATTTGTCTGTTTAGTTGCTCTGATAAAGACAGAGATTTAAATGCTGGCAGTCACTCAGATCCAATACTGTGTTGCAGTGGCAAATGATTTTGAATACAGAGTAAACTACATTAAAACCAGTTTCTTTTTATGAAAAGTCAGACTTGCAATGATAGCTATAGTTTTGGAGATATATTCATTAATCCAAAATTTATGTTATGCAATGTTTTTAATAAATATCGTGAAATATTTTGTTTGATATTCTTTGTATTTTGAGTATTGTAAGAACATGTCCCCTCAAAGGTAAGAATATATATTCAATGTGTAGTAAAAAAAAAAAAATGTTAGTTTGCTAACATTTAAGATACTACTTTTTAGTTAAAATCTATCTTTTTTACTAAAAGAGTTATATGGGAACAAATTACTTACACATTTCACAGTTCTGAAATCATGTTCTGTTGAGGATATTTTGCAGTTTGTCACTGCATGTTAACAACAAATTGTATTCTACAACACTTTATCATTATGTGCATCTAAATGTATATGTACAGTATACATATGCATGACATTTTATAATAAAACAATTGTATAATACACTGTGTACATTATACATATATATGTAAATTGTATATGCAAGTATAAGAATGTTCTTCAGCTCGCTTCTGAAGGGCCTTTCTGGACTCATCTGAAATGAAAGTTCACAGTCTAAGGGTTTAGTTCACTGAAATGTTTGCTTTATTTGCAGGCAGGGTTTACGTTGTATTTCCTTTCAGCCTAGTATGCCTGTGGTTTTAAATATGTGCTTTTACAGAGATGAAATGCATAGGCTTTTTTCCTGTGTTTTCAAAAGTCTGCTTTAAATAGCGATATTCTGAAAATCAAGTTTATTTCTGGTAAAATGAAGTTATGACAGTAAGTTTGAGAACATCTTGAATTATATTAGGGAAGGGGAAAAGGAGGTAATTTCAAGCCACACTTTCTTTGAAAGTGTAGCAATAATGAAGCAGGCTTCCCTTCCTATCTTATTTTGACCCTGTAAGAGCTTGAACGCATCGTGCATGATTTTGTAATTTTGAACACAGAAACTTCACAGAATGCTTAAGCTATGGGTGTCTGTTTTATCGGCCACGTCTCTTGCTTCTTGTCCTGTTGCTAGAAGGAAATCTAGGTGTTCCATAAGGTACATTGAGCCTCCTTGAAGTTGTACAAGTTGTACTTGTACAACTGAGGCACTGGAACTGAAAAATACTTTTTCAAGTCACACTGGTGAAGCATTAATAGAGCTTTTCGGGTCAGGCATGGAACTGATAAGCATTCTGTTTTCAGGTGTCCTTAGCTATCAAGCACAGAGTACAAAGCTGTATCCCAGCTTCTTGCAAGCAATGATGTTTAAGCTTTGTTTCTTGGCCAAAAGGCTTTATGCTAGGAATAAAAAGAATTAAGACAGAAACTGTTTCCCAGATCTCCTGCAAGCTAAATGTAAGTGTAGTGTACCCCTTTATGGGGTTTCTAGCCCTTTATGGCTAGAAACCAGAACCCACAGCAACTTGTTTTCTGCCATTGTTTGGGGAAAATTGTTTTTCATGACAGAAGAGGGAAGGCTAAAGGCTGTCAGGGAGTTCAGTCTGCTCTTGGTTTTGGATGGTGAAAATTCACAAGGCATTTACATCCTGTGTCAAATCCAGCTTCCTTTACAATCCGCAACTTTCCTGAAGTTGTGCAATTCTAGTTCATGAATTGAAATATCGATACCTGGAGGGGAGAGGGATGGACACAGTGCTTATTAGGATCTTCTTGCAGGTGATATGCTTGGCTGTTGCTCTGCTGACTGGTCTTCAAATTGTATTGCAAATAAGTTGGAGAAGACTGATAGTTTGTCCTTGCTGTATACCTGTGAAGTTAAACAATATGTCAGTTTAAGGAAAAACTGAAGTAAATTTTAAGGATGGGGAGAACAATGACCTAGAATAACAAACTGGTTTATTTTCAGTAAAGCTTGTTTTGATCTCACTTTTCTTCAAACCTCTCCCTTCTCTTCCAACCATCAGTGCAGAAAGACTGCAGACAGATATTTGTCTGGTAATGTGTAGGATTTTTGCAGTGGTCAGTGACCAACAAAATCAGCAAAAATAAAGATTCATGTTCCTTCATGCTGTTTGAGGAAGCATGTTCAGCTCCTGGAGTAAGTGCAGGTGAAGGTTAAAAATACATTGTTTTCATACAGGGTTATATGAAACTGAACTGCTTTTGTCAATTTCAATATGCTTTCTGTCTGCTTATTGCTGACCTCTCTTATAAGAAGTGATACAGGTCTGGACCTATAGATGCACCTGCAGATCCAGCTTCCAGGATTTCCTATTTTTTTTTTTTTTCAATCGTTCAAAATTGAATCTCATCTTCAGGACTTTGATTTGAGTCCATGCTATGAGCAGTATCAAAACTAATACTTCAACAAAAAATAATTTTTAAAACTGCTTTCATGCGAGGTAGCACAAGTTTTCTTTCTCCAGGTGTTATCTTAAATACCGCTTATCAGAGATTAAGAGCCTGTAGGGTTGTGCACTGTTGGCAACTCATGCAAATAATCTGAGAATTTGGTTTTAGCAGTGGAACGTCTTTGAGAAAAGATGATCAAATTGATGATGGAAGATGAAAAGAACTTCAGTTTTCTAGTGTCTTGCAGGTTCATGCAATTTTTTTGAGGGGGACGCTTCTGCACTGTAGCAGGAAGCATCCATAAGTCTCCTACTTGCTCTTCGTCTAACAATACAATCAATTGGCGTGATGGACATACATCTCCTGCCTTGTGTTTTTCTTCATGTATTCCGTAGTCTCTGGAGATTTACATAGTATACTTGTTTGAGATGATATAATTTTATGAATCTGTGGATGTGAGCTGTTTGTCGTTTGCTTAGTCTTGGCATTATCATTGCGCAACAGAATGTATTAGAGGCCTATGGAAATACTGATGCATGGTGCCAAGTGATAGGAGAAAACTATATTGGGAAAAGTGTGCAGTGACAAAGAGTATAATAATGTAGTGGTGATGCCTGTTCATACAGGATCTCACATACTGCAGAATACAGTCAAAATTATGTTGACTGAATGTGCTGTAAGGGCAGTTCTTATTATCTCAATTTAACACTGATGAAATGGCATGTTCTGAAAAAAAGCCTGCTCAAAATATATTTATGGATTATATTCATGTTCAAAAAAATTAATTTCAGTTGACACAGTTTTGGGAGTCGGAGAAAATCATGCTGTATTTTTTTTTCCTTATTAGCTAATACATGTTTTCCTGATAAGAATTATATTACAGTGAACTGAAAAATGGGGTAAACAAATGAGCTTCAAGTTATTCTAAGAGCATAAGTATAGTTTAGTGGTGAAATTTGGATATTAAGCCAGAAATTTTTAGCGGAATTATAGAATGGCCTGAATTGGAAGGGACCCACAAGGATAGAGTCCAACTTCCATCCCTGCATAGGACAAAGCAGAAGTTTGGATCATTTGAAATGACAAGATGGTCCAGACGTTGAATAGGAAATAACACTATGAAAAATCACCTTTTAACAATTTCACTGAGCACATGAAGGAATGAGCTTGAAGAATTACATATTTGCAGCAACGAATTATGTCATCGTGTCCAGGATGAGGCACTGTGAGAGAGATTTAGGCTTCTGTATGGTGTCCCCTCTTCTGTGGGATGAGTAAAAGAGGCCTCAAGAACTGCATGTTCAGGCCTTGCAAGAGACAGTGTGTGTCTAAGCTGTGCTCAAAGATACAAGAGATGGGCTTCTTCTGTGTTGTAAAAGGCCATACCAAAATTTACACATGAATGATGTTTGAAATTGTATGTTGAATGACATATATAATGAATAATTAATATATTGTCATATATAAAGAGACTGTATAATGACAGAGTAAAGTAAAGGGGGTGTGAGGCTTAAATGTCTGTTTTAGCGGCTCTTTATTGTCAAAAAATATGTTCCAGAAGCAGCTTCACTCGTGAGCCTTTTCTGGTTTGTTATGACTGTACCTCTTGCCCTTTTGAGGTTGATTTTGGCCTCTGGTAACAGGTTGGAAAGGAGCTGAAGGATGTGTCTGTTCAGTTAGCAAAACCAGTGTAACACAGAACTTATGCAAAATAAATACAGCTTCACATCCTGCTCTTTTGCTTCCTTTAGCTCCAAGTTTCTTTATGTAACTGTCAAATTATCCCACACAGAGAACATGCAAGCAAAAACTTTTTTCTGCATACGAGTGTTACTTTCTGCTACAGAACACTGTGTACCCGCACTTCCAGTTGTGTCTGTATACATGGTAATGCACTGTTTGAAGAGTCGTCACAAATGCAGGCAGTAGTGCAACCTTAGTTGCTTGTAAAGTTTTCAAATAGGCTTTACCATCCTCTCCTACTACAGATCAATATATTCAAAATAACCATGCAGGAGGATGTTCCCGATATTGACAGCATGTGTTGCAAAAAATGGTAGTGTTTTACATCTTTCTGAATTCTTCAGTATATTTGTTTGCTTTTGTAAAGGCTTCATCTGGTTATTAAGCTATAGAACTGAAGTGTTTACCTCCATTTGCTCTGATTTACTGATACCAGAATTCTTTGCATGATTGGTTTTGTTTTAGCCAAAATTATGCATATGAGTAATAGTTTAGATTGATCCATCTGCAAATATTGCTGTACTTGATTTATTTCTCACAGAGGTCCATTGAACTATGCGATAGCTTAAAGTTACATATATATGGTGGTTTATATTTTTTTCTTAATTAAAGAAATTACAGCAGAAAATGCTGTAAAGTGGTTGTCTTCAAGACAGTGATACTCAACTACCAGCTGAAAGAAGATCAGGAGGCCTGATATTAGAGGTATGGAGAATGAATAAAGACTCCACAATTTGAGAGGTGTATAGGACCTGATTTTTATGTTTTGGCTGTCTAAAAATGCAAATGTTTTTCAAAATAGCACAGTGCCTTTCATGCAGTGTAACTAAAAATCCTATTGAAGAATTTGGGATCACAATGTTATGCACAGTTAAGGGTAATAATCACATCTCACATAGGTACACCACCTGCAGGTTGGTACCAGGTAGTAGAAGAAAATGAGAGACATTGTGTGTGTTTTTCACTGAATGTGAGTTTCAATAGCATTGGCTGCTCTCTGAGCAAAGAAGAGTATACAATCTCAGACATCTATGTCATACAGGTATGAAATGCCCCTATAGATTCCTCCTCCATCCAGTCACCCTGATACGTGTCAGCTCTTGGAAGCTGTATTTGTTACACAGAGCTGTGGCACCTTATCCTTGTGGTATGAAAGGAGATCTCTCCAAACCTGTGCACGGACTAAAGTGGCTGAGACTGGGATCTGCTGGGCACATTGATGCAAGAGATTATTCAGAGGCAGGTGTACCAACGTAGGCAAACTGTTTGATAGAGCAAGTGATCAGAGTGATTAAATTAGAAAACCTCTTATTACTTCCATGATTCAGAGAAACTCCCAAAGCTGCCAAAGAACATTGCAGCGCTTCTGCTTTACACCTGTGAGGGGAGAGTGGTTTGTCATCAGTTGCTGGGTTAAGGCTGTGTGTCATGGCCTCACTTAACATCACTCTAGCAACTCCTTCCATCCTCTTGAGGGAAAACGCAGGCTTAGACCTGTGTCTCCAAACCAGTGATTTCTGCTGAAAGCCACTAGCTTTAAAGGGAGAGATGGATAGTATCTGGTTTTTCTGGCTTTTATGCCAGACCAGTGACTAGTAGTCACTGCTAGTTAACAGCAGCTTTTTTAGCATCATGAAGGCTGGCCCAGAGAGACGGTTTCAATAGCCTTGGCTATTATGACTTGTAAGTCTGGACTTGTGAGGAATCTTAAAAGTGTCTGCCCTTCTTCTCAATCACTCTCACATGTACATACAGTAACTTGCACTTCAGAAAAGATTTTTAGCTGATCTCCCACTGAGCTGCTTAAACTAATGGCCTTCTTTGTAATATCCAAAAGCCTGTAAGTGCTTTGCAAGAAAATTGTTTGCACCACCATCACCATTTTAATGCCCCTCTGCTACATCTGCTTCTGCAATGATGGGGCCATTCCTGTGTGTGCTGTGGCCAACCTTGCTGCTGGAATGATCAGGAATAGTAAGCACGAAGGGTAGTCTGGCCGGCTCTTATTTGTCTCATTTTCTTGCCCTTTATTTGTTGGTCCTTGGTAACTTGTGCAGGGCTGCTGTTCAGTGCTCTTATAATGGTATCGTATTGCAAGCAAAACTGAAGATCTTTATTTGCTCTGAAGTAAAAGCATAGGTAGACAGTCAAAATACTGAGTATCCTTTTAATCTTACCTGGCTAATCACTAGGCTGCATATTCTAGGTAACAAGATGAAACTGAGAGGTTCAATGCTAACAGGAACTATTGAAAGGCAATTTTCTATAAATTGATTTAAACATTTGTGCTGTTCAGTATACTAATTTATGTCACCTTGGACTGAAACAAAAAAAAATCCAGTAACTGGTAAAATAATAGGCTGGAAAAAGTATTTAATTTAT
>VWPV01003236.1:0-29334 GCA_013389885.1 Geococcyx californianus
ATTTAAAAAAAAAAATCATTAATAATTTGTCACTTGTGCAGAACAGTTACAAGAGTTGCTACTTGTGTATCTGATGTCTTTGGAAAGTCTATGTTGAAGTCTTTTTGGAAGAAAAGCTGTCAAAAACTTTGTTACCAACTGTAACTGAACTCAGAAAGAATCTATCCTTGAGTGTCAAGAGCATTTCAGGTTAGTGAGTGCATGTGTATATTAACCTTTAATTGCCCAAGGAAAACAAACCTTTTTTTTGAAACAATTAGTGTTACTGGCTTAATCAGAGATATGTCTAAATATAAATATTTGTGTATACATCATCTACATCCTAGATATGCCCCTTGTAAAGAAAAACTTCACACAGCAACTAAGCTTTAAAAATATTATCAAAATGAATCATCTGTCAAGCTCAGAGCAAGAAGAGAAGAAATCAGAATGTTCTTGTCTTGGAGACATCTGTGCTACTTTTTGTAAGTGCAAAATGACAAAGCGCTGCCATTTCAGTGCGTCTATTGCAAATTTCCCAACTGTATGAATTATTTGAGAATAAGAAGTACCATTGCTCTAAATGGTACTATAGATTTCAACAATACATCAGGCACTTCAACATGATCACATCATAAAAAATAAGTTAAAACCAAGCTAAATTGGTTCCCACTGAAGAATAAGTATTTAAGTTATAGAATGGCACAATAATTCTTAGGATGTTTCAAGGAAAAGATGGAAAGAATGAACATATCCTGGCACCAAGGTAGGAAACCCTCACCCATTTCAGTTCGAAAGCAGCGCAATTCCTTTTTTTTTCCTTCTCTAGGTGTCACTGCATAACAGCCAATTGAATTCTACTACTATAAACACATTAAGAGTTCTATTTTTTATACGGTAGCATAAAAGAAAATTATCTTTTTCATCTGTTCTGCCAGTTCTCAGCAACAAGGAAACAAAGCAAGTTTTGATAAAGAACACAGGAGCAACAAACAACTTTTAAGAGTGCCAGAATGCACATTTAACACGAGAATTGAATTAATTGAGATGGTGGAACTATGCTCACTGCTATGTTTGCAGACATTAAGCTCTGAAAGGCAGCCCTTAAGGGTTCTTACTGAAATTCAGTCAGCTTAGTGACCATCTGGTATTAAATTTACGATTATATTGAGTACCTTGGCTTAGAGTGAGACCAAGCAGTACAACTCTTTCAGTGCTAGTTTGGAGACAACTAATGATTTAGATAACCTAATAGCAAGATCTACCACAAGCACACAGTATAGAATACATCAAATATGATACTCATTTTATTCCTGAGAAACCTTCCTTTTCTCATCCCCATTGTACTCTGTTTGGTCATGCACGTATCAGGGATTTTAAAGTTTAATATGCTAGGACCTTGTGAAATACATCTACCACCTTCATCCCACGTCAGCGTTACACAGATGTTACTGAACAGAAGTAAAATACAAGGTACAGAAAGTAAAAGTCATCATGGATGGTAGCGCAATGCTGTGCAACATTCTGGCTTTAGGATGCCCTAGGAGCTGCCATACATTTTTTGTTTTACATAGCTTCAATAATTCTACATTTAATTTTACTTCTTGAACTGCAAACAGAAGTAGTGAAATCGTACCCTCAGCAGCCGTCAGTCACGCAAACATAACTCAACCTGAACGTGGCTGCGTACTTTATCATACAGTTTTCAGTTTGTTACCTCCCTGCTATCTAAAACCTATTGCCTCTGCCTCCCTGCCACGGTGACACAGAATACCAGAAATAAAACAAACAAAAAACCCAACCAAAAACCTCCCAAGAAATAATCCAGAGAAGTTATTTGCATTTCTAACTTTATTTTTATGTGAAAGCCTTAAAATATAAAAGGCAAACAGAATTCATATGTACACACGCTACTCCCATGGCCTGGGTCAGAAGGAGGAAAGATAAGCCTCTAGAAGTTAATAAAAGTATCTTGCGATTCTTTTTGTCTGTGATATCAGGAACGGTCAGTAGATGGAAGCAAATAACCTCGTAAAAGGTTTTTCAGCTTCCCGATGAAAGATCATTCTATGGCACCGACCAGGTTGCTCGGGTATTTGACACATACTCTTGGCATCCCAACAAGTGCCAACACAAATCCTGTCTTGACTTCACAACACCAGTTTCCATTTTCATAAAAATGCTGTAGATGTACAAATTAAAGGGAGGGGGAACTTCAGGTTTTACATTTTTGAAAGTGAAACAGATTTCTTTTAATGACTACAGCGCATATAAAGAGAACCTGATGTTAAATACAGCTAGAACATATATATTTAAAATGAAAAAGCACACTCTCATATCCTAGGTTATTTATTTTTTCTGGAGATTTTATTAAGTGCTTAAATATATCAAAGCTCTGAATTATTGAAGAAAACAATATTTTTCACTATCCATTAGCCACTATATTTTATTATTGCTGCTAACAAACAGAGGCTGCCAGCAGAAGAATTCATTTGAATTTCATATTAGCTCTATTTTATTCATCCCACAGAACAAATTAACCACACAGTAATACTTACTGAAGAAGAAAATAAATGAAAAATGAAACCTTAGAATGTCACATTCAAGTCTTCACTAAGTTTATGCCCAGCAACTGAAGGACTCATGCAGAAGCCTCACCAAATTAAGTTAGGAAACCAATTCCAGGATTTTAACGGCTTCAACAGTTGCAATGTCAAAGACTTATGAATGCAACAGCTTAATCTCTATTTATTAATACTTTTGGACCAAAAGAGCCTTGTGTCTACTAAGTACAAGCACAACCAGGAGAAGACTCTGTCATCTGTGTCTCTTTCTGTTGCCTCAGGGCCGTTGTCTACAGTCAAAAAGGAAATCCATCTGATTAGGGATTTAAAATGAAGTTTCTCAAGACTTGGAGGAGTTTACTCGTTTCTAGCTAAAAGTAGACAGACTTTAAGGGAAAGGTTTACAAGATTCTTGGAAACCTAACTGACAAATTGTATAATAAATAAACCTGACACTGCTTGTAAAAATACTGCTGTATTTTTAATGCAGATTCGAAGGGACTCTTGTGTGTGCCCTCCCACGTATCCACCCACCACCCGGCTGCGTCAGTGGGTACCCAGTGCTTCTAGTGTTTTGCTTCTGTTCATTTACAATTTTCAAGGCTATCAAGAGCTGAATACTTTTTCCCCTCCCAAGAAAGGTGGGGTTTTTTCATGGACAAAGACTTCTTTGAGTGAACAGGTACTACTTGTTGATAAAGCTTTATGGATTGAAGTGTATGAAACTTTCCCATTTCTCATCCTTCTCATTCTCTCATCTTTATGAATTTCCTTGTCCCTTTCACAGAATTGTTCAGGTTAGGAAAGATCTTTAAGTTCATCGAGTCCAACCATAAACCTAACACAGCCAAACTTCTACTAAACCATGTCCTGAAGTTCCACATTTACACATCATTCAAATCCCTCCAGGGATGGGGACTCCATCATTTCCCTGGGAAACCTCTGACAGCGCTTGACAACTTTTTCTTTGAAGTAATATTTCCTAATATCCAACCTAAACCTCCCCTGGCACAACTTGAGGCCATTTCCTCTCATCCGACTACTTGTTACTTGGGAAAAGAGACCAACACCCGCCTTCCTACAGCCCCCTTTCAGGGAGCAGTAGAGAGCAATAACATCTGCCCTCAACCTCCTCTTCTCCAGGCCAAACAGCCCCAGTTACCTCCACCGCTCCCCAGTTTCTTGTAGAAAAACACTCCACTGTTTTCAAGGCTGAAAAGTTGCCATGCTCAATGCAAAGACAAACACAACTGCATCTGAATCCATCTTCAGTTTTGGATACAAAGTGAGTAAATAAAATCAATTTCCATTTCCTACTTTGTGGGCGACTTTCTTATGAATCCTTTTCAAATCTAATTATATCTCATTTTTAACAAATTTTGGAAAAAAAAGTGTCACTTACAGGAGCAAGGGCAGGTTTAACCACCATCACAAAAATTTAACAGCTTTAAATGGGGAAAAGTGATTTTTTAAACCGTAAATGTTATTTATATAATATCCCCTTAGGTGTCAAGTAAATGAGCAGCCACATAAATAGTGCATTCTAAGTCACTGAAATCGAGGTGACCAATATATATCCCTGACAAATCCAAACTAGGAGTTTTTATGACAGGTGCAGCTAACTCCCCCACCGCCCTTAACAAAACCAGCATCAGTTTGGTACAGGCTTAGAGGAGACAAAGGCCTGTGCCATAACTGGGCCAAGAACTCCTGGAAACCCGCAAGCAGCAGAGCGACAGAGCGAACACCGATACGTTGTGGGTATACGGAACCTCGTGCTTACCTGTCCCACTGTATGCAATTTGACTATGAGCCAACCTCTTGTACCCCAGAAATGTGACAGCCTAAGGGAGCCTTCTGGAGCTCTCCCTGCAGCGCAGCACGGCTGCACGGCGATGACCTCCCATCGCACTGGGACACCACCCAAGGGAGACATCAGGAAGAATTGCTTCACTGGAAGGGTGGTCAGGGATTGGCACAGCTGCCCAGGGAGGGGGTGGAGTCGTCATCCTTGGAGGGGTTTAAAAGACGGGTGGATGAGTTCCTTAGGGACAGGATTTAGCAGGGAGACAGGCACGGTTGGACTGCATCTCAGAGGTCTCTTCCAACCTTATGATTCTGTGATTACTCAGAGCAATGAGAACTTCTACCAATGACAGATTGCTGCCGCGCCCCATTTGAATCCCCCCCTGATGGCACCCGGACTGCATGCCAGGCAGTTCTCCTCTTTAGCAGAGAATAGTTGTTTAGTTTAAATAAGTACCATTTTAAATAAAACAAATAGCTTGGCATTATAATGCTGTGTGATTTAGGATGCTGCTTGCTTAGCTTTTCTCACTGCAGCTCAGCCAGACTTGCTGAAGCACTAGGCCATAAGCTGTAAATTTCCACTTAAAACTTCCCCAAAATACTTAGCTATAACTCTATTGCTTTAACATGCAAGAGAAACAAAGAATTTAACTACAGCCTCAGATGGCAAACTTCTATAATATAGAAAGGACACGGTTTGGAGTTATTTTCTTACCTACTAACAGTCAGAAAGGGAAGAAGAGAAGAAAGGGATTGAGATGTGATCTATTTTCCTATAAGCCCAGAGGAGGGTATACAAGACCAGCTTCCTCTGAATTATCTGCCAAGCTATACTGTGATTAAGATGTCAGAACCCATTTGTTTTTGAAATATTTTCAGGAACCTCATAGTTAAAAAGGTACTGGTCAAACAAGAGCTCGGAAAGGCTGCTGAGTACCACTCATTCACATCGCACACAGCAAGGAGCTGAGACAGCCCGTAGGTAATGCCTGCTGAGGAAAAGCAGCAGAGACAAACATCTGTGGCAGGGATGAGCTACTGCTCAAAAACGGTCAGCACCGAGCACCCCAAGTACGTAGTCTTTTTCTGAATGAGTGCCCTGGGATTAGAAACACTTTTCATTTTAGT
Organism: Geococcyx californianus; assembly: GCA_013389885.1. Classification (NCBI taxonomy): domain Eukaryota; kingdom Metazoa; phylum Chordata; class Aves; order Cuculiformes; family Neomorphidae; genus Geococcyx; species Geococcyx californianus. The sequence continues at coordinate 5,481 of VWPV01003236.1, forward strand.
GTCTCAATACTAACACACACGTATTTTTTAAGTCAGTATACAGATGATGTACTGTTCCTCCTACTATTTCTTGGCTGTTTCCCCCCCAAACAGATGCTCCAGCCGATATCAGCACTAAAGTGCCAAGAACAGGTTCGCTGAGAACAAACGCCCCCAGCATCGTTTTTTTGCAGGAGGATGACTCTGTCTCAGTACTGGTCAAGAGAAACCTCACATAGAAGAAAAAAAAAAAGAGAAAAACCCCAAACAATAAGAACCCAGGCCCTTCACACGCCAAGCCCCCTCTCTTTAGCTGTCCCACAGATTTTGATGATTTGTGTGTGGATTAATGTGCACTGAGGAATTAATCTTCTTTTCGAACGAGGAGTATTGATTACTTAGTTTTAATAAATACTTTCTGAATGTCTAATAATTCACTTTTGTTATTTTTGTTTTAAATTGGAGTGCAGATAAGCTCTCCTAGTAATACTGTACAGCATGTGAAAATATTTAAGTATACAACTAAAATATAATAGCTACAGTATTTGTTTTACATCTGATTTCACCGTACATACGGACTGGCAAATTTCCTCCTCCCTGATGTGTATGATGTATAAAATGAGCTACTGTATTTTTAAAAGAGAGAGGCCAAAACAATCTCAAGGCAAGAAGTCAGTGTAACAAGAAGTTAATTTATAAATAGATTTAGATCCATCAAAAAAATAAGAAAATCAGATTCTTCCTCCTTTGCTTAAACTAGTAGAGAAATGAAAGGAACAACCTAGCCATCACAATGCAATTTTTTTGTAAGGTTACCATCTTTATTTGTCTCATAATCCACAATTTCTCACTCCCTAGACAGGATAAATCATCTGTTCAACAGAGAAAACCCGGCAGGAATGAAGCACCAGGTGTCATCCTATGAACCTTAGGAGCTGTATGGGAATTAAACTTCAAATGAATCTCTATCTCTCATTTTCCATCATGTCTAAACACAATGCTTTTCTACTTAAATACACTATCCATGACCCGAGCCTTCAGTTTTAGGCTGTGGGCTCTCTACCATACCGGTCAAGACAAGAAATTCATCTACCATAAAATTGTGTCTTGCATTGAGTGGCTCTGGGGCTCGCTCAGACCATTCTCTGACGTCTGCAGGGCTGAAGCAGAGCCGTAGCAACAGAGTAACAGCAAAGTGAGACAGTCGGAAAGCAGTGTGTAGCAAACACTTGGGGAAGGTGTATAACGTCCTGTGCACAAACTATGTTTTGTAGATACATCTGTACTGTTCTACCTCAAAAGCCTGAGGCTCAAGCCTGATGTATGGCAACTAGGCTTTAAAACCCAGCAGCTGGGGTACACTCTGACCTATAAGGTCATTTAATAAGCAGGTATTTTTATGCTGCAATCTCCTCCGTTTTGTTTTCGAAACTCCTCTTACTTTTGGGTCTCTGGAATACCCCATTGGAATTCCACAGTTTAATTACATATTATACGGGAAAAACTCACTCCTTTTTGTTAGGTTTTAATTTGCTACTCAAAATTTGATTGGATGTCAACAGCTTTTATTTTCACCAGAGAAGAAGTGAATAATTACACCAGTGTTCAAAATGCTTTACAGGTGTCGCTTTCAAATATTAGAATTTCTACAAACATGTGCCTCTGAGTTCTAAAGAGAATCCCCCAGTAGCAACCTTCAACCACTTGATAAAATTTGAGCATTCCAATTTAATTAATAAAGTAGGTGATGTGTTGACCAGGGGGAAAAAAAGGGTGCTGTACTTATTTCAAAATTCCATTTAAAATATTATCTTTCAAGATCTGAGGACATCATTGTTTAAAGGAAAAAGAAAATCAACTGCAGAAAATAAAGGATTACATATTCTGAAACGCCAACTCAGAACGGCCAAAAGAATCTGAGGGACAAAAACCACACGAGAGCTTTGACTGCCCATCTCCTAACCTCCCATTACATTTTCCATATATTCTTTGTACATTATAGGCTAAATACACAACTCTGTGGGTTCTTTTAAGTTCTCCTTGCAGTCCAATCAAGGTACCAATCATGAAGACTGAGTAGTATCTAAGCCAGACAACTGAAAACAAAGTAAAAAAGAGCCAGCAGATCAGTTTTGAAAGCTAAAAAATTGATTACATCAAAAACAATTTTTGAAGGAGCACAAATGGCAGTGTTCCTGAATTCAAAACATTTCCTTGATTAACTATTTTCCACCCATTGTAAGTATAATGCCACACATTTTTCCTTAAACTAAAAAGTTTTTAGAATCACATTATAGTAGACAAAAAATATTTCTCTCTGTATAAACCAGGTTAACACATTTTTATTTGATCTGGTAAATTTTTTAAATTACCTTGCAGCAAGGCCAATTTAAAATTTATGATCCTAATGTACCGAAACGTTTCTTTGAAGACTGAACACAAATTATGAACCCCAACGAAAAAAAATCCACAACTTCTCTCTGGAACCTTAGTTTTAGCAGCTTCTGCTTACCCATCCTACAATAATTTAACCCAAGATGGATATATAGAACACAGGCTGACAGGTGATATATGCTCCCTATCTGGCTGTTCATATAACCATTAACAATAACCACAACAGAGCACAGGAATGATAAAGACCAGATACTCATTGAACTGTAAAATCCAATACTCTTTACCAAGCAAGAGGGGGTGATGGGAAAACTATTAAAACATTTGAGCTCAAACCAGTAGTAGTATATTTGGAACGTGAATTTGGCCAACAATGTGCCCATAAGGTATTTCTTTTTTTCATTATCAATACAAGGATCTTACTGTGGTAGCTCTAATTATAATTATTTATTAAAATGAGGGAAAAGAATCACCTTTATGATGTAAACAGGCTGAAACTTTTTATATTTAACAAACTATCAAAGACTTTTGAGGACTCTAATCAAAGAGCAGATGAAGCATGCGTGATCTCTTTCTTTTGTCCTCAGACCTCCTGTAATGCTGAAAACATGAAACAACAATAACAAAAAAGTACTTGCAAAATTAGCTACCCAAATGTGTACATCTTTTGAAGGCTTCAGTTAACTACACTTTTCATAATTCCCATCTGCTATCAAAAGCAAAAATAACAGTATTCTCAGTTGTCACTCATGGCAACTACTTTATCAGCAACTGTCTGCTACTTTTAAAGAATTACAATGTACAAAGGGAACACGACAAAAAAAGTACAGAAGATGCTTCAAACATGAGACTGGTAAAGCTAATGAAACATTTTTCGGGTCTAAATTTCACTAGAAATTTATTATGGATAATTCACACACAATTCTGTAACTATATAAAAATTTACTCTTATACATATAATGTTTAAATAACAGCACGGGGTCAATGGAGGCAGTAATGACAGTAGGAGTAATAAGAGCTACCTGTATTTCAACAGATGCAGAAACTCTCATCTCCTGAATACGGAGCACACAGGGTAAGTGACCGTGAGTCAAAAGCAGATTGAGATCGCCACCAGGACGGAACGAGGAGGACCTAGAGCTGAGGTTTCTGTAGCCCAACATCTAGAAAAACTTCTCCCAGCCTAGTTTCTTATTACCCCAAGTTATCAAAGTCCTTTCCATATAAATGAATTTGCAGAGAACTTCAATATTTCAACGTCTCACAGCATTTTTGACAGCTGAATAAAGCCCCAAACCTGCATTTGCTCTTTTGATACACCCAAATAATAGTAATAAAAAAAAGCACCACTGTAAAAGGGGAGAAAAACACACTAAGCAATCTTGCTGATCTCTGAAGCTGCTGCAGGCTTTTTTTTGTTGAGGTTTCCCACACTCCCCTCAACAGATATTCCAGCTATCCACCACCATCGCATACGTGCTCTCAGCTATGTTGCTCTCTACAAGGCAGTATTTCCTGTTCTAACAGCTTTGGTTTTAACATTATTTTATGAAAAAAAAAAAAAGGTTATTCTTTTTTTCTAAAAACAACCCAAAACAAAAATCAATAAGAAATAAAAATCACGATTAGAACAACCCTTAAAACACCTTTTTTTCACTAGAGTACTCATACAATCTACTTGGTAACACTATCTCATTGTGAGTATACAAAACCTATAGCAAAGAAAAGAAGCTTTAGTATCTTTATCTTTCCTTTATTCTCATTTCCGATGTGAATACCTAAAAAGAGTTTGCAGTCTCTGTTTGTAGACATTCTTCACTACAATGATGAATAACTATTTACTTACTATATTCATAACTTACTGTTCAGGTTTGATACTAAACACATCGTTTTATTTTTCTCGCGAGTCAGTTTGGGGTTTATTAATGACAACAGAATATATTCTGAATAAGAAGCTTCAAATATAAATGTTCCAAGGAAGAAGAAATTGAAAAAATTACAATCTACAGCAGGAAAAAGGAGGGGGGTTTAATCTACTTTAGAATATGCCATATGTTTATATCCTCCACTGAAATGTTAGCAATCACGAGACTGTGATGATGCTGTAGTTAACTGCTGTTATATTTTTACACTTGGAGAGATAAATGGCTTCTTTATTTGAAACTAGGAAAAATATTTCCAATTCCATATCCAGCAATACCAGTTACGTTCAAACCTAGACAGATCACCTAGACTTGAACGGAAATTATTCAGAAAATGGTATTTTGGCTGATTGAAAAAATAAGTGCCTGGTAATTAAGGACATTACAAGCACCACAAACATCATGGTTGAGATGCAGAAGAACAGCCTATGTTTGCCTCTGAGAAAAGTTCTATATGCTTGCAGATAGATCTCAGTCTGGACATGTAGGGAAACAAATATATATGCAGGGAACATTGCACTAACAGCACTGGAGTTTTAAAGCTATTCAGTGGAGTAAAATGAGAGAAAAGCGAGATAGTATGGGCTATATTCGCATAGGATAAGTGTTAGTATGAAAAGTAGATAATGTGGAGAAACCTTACAAACTAGGATCCATAAATGCTGAAGAAAGGATAGTAGAGATGGCAGAAGGTGCCCTCTTGCTTCAGTAATCTAGATCAATGTATAATAATCTAAAATTACAGTGGAAATGTTTCCATATTCTTCAAAAAAAGAGGGGCAGTTTCTTGTTAATGAGAAAGAAATTACAGTAATTCTATTACTTTCAGCTTTACCTGCCAACATGGTTGCACTCATCATCATAAATATTAAACAGAAGTCATTCCAAATCCACGCAACAGAGTCTTACACTTCAAATATTGCCCTGAAAAAGAGCCTAAAAGCCAAATAGAGGGAAAGAAAATGAACTCATCAAATTCATCATCATGGAAAAAAATAAATTCCCTTTCTTGGTAGCTTCCTGGGTTAGAAAAAGCTTCTTCACAGTCCTTCCTTAGCCTATGAGTTCTCATTTAAACCTCCTTGCTAACGTAGTGAGGAGCAAAGCTTACAACTGGGGAACAGAAAAGACGCGTTTTCTGGAGGAGAACAGAACTAGCACACCCTTCTGCAGAACACATTCTTAACTGCACAACCCTGCGTTGAATCAGGGCCACAGCTATCGTTATGTGAACGCAAGCCAGACAGAATCCTTTCCATTACATGCAGTATGGTATATCCTGAACACGCAGAAAACATTCAGAGTCTGCATCCAAAAAATTCTCAGATGCTTAAATAGCTGAACAGTTACGTGGCGTCATCAATTCTAGAAATCCCTCAGGAGAGCACAGAACATGCCAAAGGTCTGCTTGTTAAATAACGCTGGAAGGCTGTTGCTTTAGTCAATTGATAGAAGAGCAAGTAAACTCCAACAAATCACCTGGGAAATTCTAGAGAAACCCCCTGCTACTGAAAATATTTTAGCATAAGTTCCATAAAAGAAAACTTATAATGAGACTGTTCAAAAAAGCATAAAAAACGTGACAAAGACATTCTTGCCTACAGGAAAGTTGGGGATGGTCTCTTGATAAGGAAGCGTAGTGACAGGATGAGCCTTTCAGCTCAAAGAGGGGAGATTTAGGTTAGATGTTAGGAAGAAATTTTTTACTGGCAGGCAGGCCCTGGCCCAGGGTGCCCAGAGCAGTGGTGGCTGCCCCATCCCTGGAGGTGTTCCAGGCCAGGTTGGATGGGCTTGGAGCCCCCTGATCCAGTGGGAGGTGTCCCTGCCCAAGGCAGGGGGTTGGAACTGGATGGGCTTTGAGGTCCCTTCCAACCCAACCCATTGAAAGATTTATTAGTGTAGGGAGATCCACACTACAGCACCACAAAAGCACAGGAGAGCACAGACTGCAGAAATCACACAGCACAACCTGGTGCAACAGGAAACACTCCAGCTATTCTGAGATCTCTCTGAAATATAGAGTTACTTCTGAACGCTGCAGGAAAGCCCGTCAGCAACAACTTATCTCCCGTGGTCTCAGCGTGATTTGCTGGGCTGGGCTGTCTGGAAGGGACAGCGTTTCCCTTAAACAGCTTCTTTGTGGGCTGTTCATCAGAACTTAAGGCATTAATTTCCTCCTTTGCTAAATTATGTTGCCCAGGCAAGAAAGTCTCCTCCAGTCAGTAAAAGGTGTATATAATCTAGTATCTGATATAATTCAGCATACCGTGCCTTGCTGCAATTTGGCTTACTTCAAACTAGAGACACACATTGTAAATTTTCCAGAGGATAAACAAGTCAGTGAGAAAATAACTTACAGCAGCTTTGTCATTAAAATTACCCTTTGCATATTGAAAACAGCTGAACAGTAGAAAACTAAACTAGTTGTAAGATTAAGCATTACTAGAATGATACCTTTAAGGTCTTTCATTTCAAGAAGAAACATTTCAGAAACTTCTAGTATAAACAGTTTCAACCAACCTCAACAAAGCAAATTAAAAAGTCACAGTGAAAGTTAAAAATCTAGTGTATTCAGGACCCCACTGCGTTTGAATTTGGGAATACACAGAAAGTCCTCGGAAAGTTCTGCCTGCAGTAAGCTGTCTCTGTTTTTTAAAGTGACCAATGAAACAGTCACTATTTCTTTCATTTATGCATCAATATTTTGCAGCAAACCCAACAACTGCAGCTGCTTCTGATTACTCACAGGAGAAGCAGTTTCCTAGAATTAATGATACTTAAACCCAAAAGACATAACTGCTTCGTGATCATAACCTGTGCTTAAAGTCATTAATATTTAAAGAAATTTTCCATTTTAAAGGAATTGAAGCGACATGCACCTGAAAAACATTAATAACGTTAGGTTTCTAAGACCAATGAAAATGCAGAAGGAGCACTAGCAAAATCTGTATATTTACCTACTCTGTATTTACTGCGAATCATCCCATCTCCAAGCACGTAGCACAAAGTTGTGTTCACTGTATCTCACTGACCTCTCCCTCTTGAGAGCCATAAATGACCTAATGCGAGACTGCCATGAGTGTACCTTGCTACTTGTAGACTGAAGACAGGGAGAGAGATTTGAAGATTTAGATTTAGCAGATTTATCTCACAGTATCACAGTATTGTAAGGTTGGAAGAGACCTTTGAGATCATCGAGTCCAACCTATGGCCCAACACCTACACCTGCTACCTACACCTACTCCTACTTGTCAGTTACACCATGGCACTAAGTGCCTCATCCAAATTCTCTTTGAACACCTCCAGGGATGGTGACTCCACCACCTCCCTAGGCAGAGCATTCCAATGAACAATTACCCTCTCAGTGAAGAACTTCTTCCTAATGTCAAGCCTAAACCTCCCCTGGCGAAGCTTGAGACCGTGTCCTCTCGTTCTGTCACCGGTCACCTGAGAGAAGAGCCCCACTCCTGCCTCACTACAGCCTCCCTTCAGGCAGTTGTAGAGGGCAATAAGGTCTCCCCTGACCTCCTCTTCTCCAGGCTAAACAACCCCAGCTCCCTCAGTCGCTCCTCATAGAGCTTGTGCTCCAGCCCCCTCACCATCTCAAGACATATTGTCTAGCTATACACACATCTGTGTGGAAAAAACTGTCTTGAAAGATACTTGGATATAAGAAAAAATTGAAGGACAAGAAAAGGAGTTACCTTTAGCAAAGAGGCTCTGTTAAAACACATCATATAAAAAAGACCACCACCACTCCTACCATCTGGAGGGGTTTAGAGCATTTAATACAAATAAATCACTTCATATTTAAACTGAAAAATAGTTAAAAGTACTAAAATAAGCATCCCTGAGCATGAATTAAAATGACATATATTAATGAAGTACGTATTAAGACAAAATTCTCAAGTCATTGTAAGATGGAGCATTTCTTTAAGAAAGCAAGCAAAAAGTGCACAATCAAACCAATTTTAAAACAAGAAAATATTGAACACAAATTTTGTTTGCTGATATAATTATACATTTATACAATTACAAATAGTATGAAGCCTTGTTAGTATGATGTCAGTTAGCACTTTTCAGTGTTTCAAATTATTAAAAGACTAATGATAGTCCAATTTCTTCTACTTCATGTCTCATTAAGGACAGTGTTCTCAATCTTTTAGTAGATTAATAAAATATTTACGCAACTTCTCATTAGCACGATGATTATAAAAAGGTATCTGGCAGAACACTAATCTAAAGATACCCCATCCCAATTACTTATTTTTCCTTGCAAAGAACTATAACCTCCTGGACAAACAAAACTCCCCCTGCAAAAGCAAGGCAAAGATGTCGAAGCCAATGGCAAAGCAGCCACTTCCTACCACAAGTCAGCCTTTTGCCTTGGCATACCAAGACCCAAAATCTGCTCAGAGCTAAAACCCGTCAAGGTAAACAGACAAAATGTAAGCTTATCCTAGAATAAATATATCATATATGTACTTAACCAAGAAAAGTCATTGGAATCCGCTTTTTTTCCCCTATAATTTAGAGAGTATTGTAAAAGCCATAAAACTTTGCTCTAGGAACTCTCCTGTTCTTTAAAATGAAATGTACACGTAACACTCATTCGACAGAAAGAGAAGCTGTTACTGTTTGCTTTTTGCTTTGCCTTGAAACTGTTCAGAATGTAGTTCAGCCTTCATCATTACAGAAGGGTACCCCTTTTTGGTTTTCAGTCAAAAAAATATTGATCATTTAAAACCAGAAAAAAGTATTTCTAGTTATTGTTTTTGCACTGTGATTTGCTCCAACTCTTTCATTTGAATTTACGTATTGTAAGAACCACTCTAACGACAAAATACCAGATATTCTCTGTAAGGCTCGATCATGGCTTTTCTACCTTTAGCTTCTCAGTGGAAGAGACCAGTTTCACTATCAAATCACCTCACTGGAAGTTATCATTTTATACTGGACTACGGCCAAGATTGCCTTCTCAGAGCAAAAAAGGTATTTCTGCTCAAAGCTAAAAGCTCCACTCAGCCCTGCGGGGAGGAGAGGGAACACCTGCATGAGAACAACAAACAGCAGATTGACAAGAAAGCTTTTCTGCTATTCTAGGACCAAAATCCTTAACATACCTGAACCTCACACCGCAGAACTTCAACCCTTTGTATCAAAAATCAATACCATACCCTTAGACCAGATTTCTCCGTTGACTTTATATTCTTGTGTTGATTTGCATTTAGAAAAATAATATTTTAAAAGGTTTGTTTTAACCAATGTGATAAAATTACACAAATTTTAAGTGAATGAGAATATTATCAAGTTTAATTCAGGAGGCTTAATTAAATATCAAATAAAAAACAGTCTAAAGCATAAAGGAAATTAATTTATTTGTAATAACACTCCCATTTTAATACAAACGACTAGTCACAAACGCAATCAGTGTCAGAGGAACACGAATGCAATTGGACAACCTATAGCTGAACACTGGGTTGCTCATTTGTAGAGCACTCCTATTTATATTTATAATCCAAGAAAAAGAAATAAATTATTCAAAAATTGCCAAAAGCACTGGAAAGTAATACACGTTGGGAACGGAGCCAAAATGATGAACAAAGCCAAGTTCCATAAATAGCTAAAGCCCATATCTAGACTTGACACACGACGATACAATACCCTGCAGGACAACAGCTGAAGAGGGAAACAAAAATGTAAATAAAGCTGAAGAACCTCTCTCCCACTACAGATGTCCTAAACAATTAACAGGTCACCACGCGGTTAGTTAAGGAATGATCACTTTAAAGCAACCCTGATCCCACTGCTACTTTCAGAAGCAGCCAAACACTCGCTGAAATGACAGAATGCGATTCATATATCGCCAACTTCATTAGCTCGTTCTCATTTTAGTCCACCATGTCAGAGTCACAATCCTTTCACTAATCCCATCAAGGGGATTTTTTTTTTTTTTCCAAATTCTATCTCTCACCGACTCAGACAGGGGAATCAAATACTGAATAATACATTCCATGAGTTACTTAATTAGCTGGGTGAAGGTGAAACTGAAACAGCTGAGTCAAATAATGAGATGTCAAGCACAGCAGCTTAGACCAAGGAGGGATTTGAAAGCATTCTTCCTGACAGAAAGAAACACAGTATTTTTCAAACACAGAATATTAAGGGATTTAATTTTTCCATTTCAATCCCTCCAAAAATATCAGTGGGTGGGGGAAATGGCAAAACTGAACTGACAAGAACAAGGAGAGCAGAAATAACTCGCGGTACAGCAAGCATCATTAAAGTCATAATCGATTACCAAGTTACCTCGTTTCAAAACAAAGCAAGGCAAAAAAAAAAAACAACCCAAAACAAAAAGCCCCCAAAAACATTTTCTAGAAAAGCTGAGAAGAGAACGCAGAACTACTATAACGTAAGATTTATCTTCATTTAAGGAGAGACTTTATTCTTTAGTGCATCGAATGGCTTACCAAAACGTCCACTGATCTCTGAGTGAACTCTTCTTAACTCTCTAAGTTGCTATATGTAGTCACAGACTATTTTTCTACCTTTAGCAGTAGTTGTGGACTACTCTAATCAGACACTATTTACTACAATCAGAAATACTTAATGAATCTCTTCTTCTCGCACTTTAATACTGGATATATAAATGCCTAAAAATCAATATTGTTGCCTTAAAAGATCTGCCTTTAATGAGTTACGCAACCGATACCTGCTATAAATGTAACATAGAACTGCTTTGGAGAGTCTCAGCAGCCATTTCCTTAGGATTTTTCCAGATGCCAGGGCAAACGCCATACATCTTGAAATTTCAAACATATGGCAAAAACCTTAAGGAGAAAACCTGTACAGTTGTGAAAGACTACAAAAATAGTAGTAGCTGCCAAAAGCAGTAACATCGACAGGCAGCATATTAGAAGATAAGTACTAGAACTCAGGTTTTAGGACCTCCCTAAATGACCATATAATTTTATTAATAAAAGTAAAGAGCATTTTACACAAAGGACTATGAAACAGTGAATCTGGAGTTGGCTTATTTTGCTCCTTTCCTTCTCTTTAGAAACAAGAACGCTTCTCAGCTACACTGTTTAACTGTCTTCAAGAGAACTATGCAATGGTGTGCTTTCCTGCTTCTTCAGTTACAATAAGAATGTAAAGTATTGTTTCTGAAATTAAATGAATGATGTAAAGCTGTGTAAAAACATTATCATATATGCATAATAATAACAATAACAATAATAACAATAATAATAATAATGATGGTGATGATGTAGTAAATTATTCTGTATTGTGGTCATTTGACTTTAAGTAAATGATGTCTGATTAGATTCATAAATACCTGAACATGTGCCTCCACTAGTTGTCAGTTATCAGATAACAAACTTTACATGGAATCAGACCCAATCTCTGCACAGTGCTACTGCTGTAAAAGGCTTGCAACAACAATGGCAGACGTATCATTGAATGGGCAAATGTAGAAACATAATTAAATTAACTGATAATCATCTCTCTTCTTCTATCCAGACTCTAACTTAATGCACTTGCAAATGTAATGAGGTTCACTGAATTGAAAAATACTGTGGAAATAACAGAAACAAGATTAAATTAATTGCAAGACATACTGATAAGAAAGCTTGTTTCAAACTATGCAAAGCATATTTTTAAAAGTCATTTAAAAGCTAGTCACATATCATGCACCTTGATGACAAATAACACATTTTAAATCATTTTATTACCAACTGGAATATCAGCTGTGTTTCGTACAGCCCTGTGCCAATTGGTTAGCATCCTCTCATCTTCAGGTAAGTAAACACGTGAAAAATGTTTGGGCAGTGAAAAATTAAAATCTGGCCAACAACCAAATTATTTCTACTCCTTTCCATGCAATTTGACATGATAAAATTTAAAATTAAGACGTACTAAATGCATTTATACCTTGAAGCCTCTTGGCTGAAAAATTATGGGGTTTTTTTCCCTAAGAAAACAGAACGTAAATTTCTGCAAACAGGGATAAAGCATACATTTTGAATACAAAATAACCAGCTCTTCCTTCTGCCTGGAATTCTTGAGATCACGCAACATGTATCAGGCAGGATCAAACATGCATCAACTATCTTGAAAGATCCCTACTGAATTTTTCCCTTAGTAAAACAGCAGTGGCAGGAATGCCACCGTCTCTTTAGGAACCCTTCCCAAATACCTTCATGTATGCAATGCTTTAAGAAACGAGGAGATCATTATACAGAAATATATTAGACATTTTCAATCATTCATCTGAAAGGAAACATTGTCTAGTATGTGCCAGCAGACTAAAATTTCAGATGCTAATAGGAGCTACAAGACACCCAATGTCAAGTATTTTAGTAGAATTATAAGAAGTAATTGCAATTTTATGTTTCCTTACACCAAGATTAGCAACAAAGGATTTGCATTAGCGTAGCATGACGGGCTTACGTTCCCCTGGCACTACTGACAGCATTGTATTCCAAAGGGCAAACAGAGGGCTTTAGTAAGAGTTTCTTGCTTTAACATTGAAAAGCAGACAACAATAACTTGTGATTTCTGACCAGAATTAGGCTGCAATGACATGAGTAATATAAAATCATAGGTATCTAAGAGCACCTCTAAGCTAGAGAGGAAAAGAGAAGGGAGAGAAACTTAGAAAAACAGGGTATTAAATCACAGGGCATAATGTTCTAACATTCAGGGCACTCTGGTCTTAAACCAACACAGTTCCAAGTAGACTCTCTGAAGAAGTTGAGAATTCTACTCATACCAGTTTAGCTGACAAAATCGAAGCCAAACAATGAAGAGGCTCAAAAGTCGGAAAATTCTGATAACACTAAACTTCTTCATGATCTTGTTCTCTCAAAGGTCTTTGAAGAAAATTATCCAAGTGACGCTGAGTCATTTTTCTTACATGCTGGATTCATCTCACCTGGCTTAACTCTCTACAGGTTGTCTATGCCATCCAAGCGAGTCACCTTCTGCTGTTAGACAGACCTCCAGCGAGAAGCACCATCCTCTGTTAACACCGTGAAGAAAGGAGCTTAAATCTCATCCTGTTTGTACTTAATTATCCTTTCCTCTTTAGTGTCTTTCAGATGTTTTATTAAATATTCCTATAGAGTTCTATATAATTTTTCTAGTTTCTCTATTTTTATAAACACCAAAATAGTTCTGAACTTGAATAAATCTCACTCACAGGACTTCCCATAGTATAATTGGTCATTAATCTCCAAATATTAAATTCTCTAGGCAGAGAAAGGTTTGTGATGTGAAAGATATATGGATATAATTGGAGAGAATTCCAGGAGAGTTTATTAGTAATGAATAATGCTTCAATAGGGAAACTCACTGTTTATACTGTATATATCTCTTGTTACTTATAAAAAGCAAGCACTATACAGGCAACAGACAGTTTCTCCAGGTATTCATATACAACTTCACTTACTCTTTGCAATGTGCCTTCAATATAACTTTAGTTCCAAAATAGTCTGGTCCTAAGATCCATTAAAAACTGGCAACAGAGTAGGAACTGGTGTTAATTAGTCTGGGCTTTCTCCCAAATCTATACCAATTAAACAAGTGTTTAGTGCTATTAAGCTTACATGTTATAAATCTTTATCTGCATAACAGTATTAGAACATGGAGGAGGATGGAAACCGTGGGGTGGGGGGAAAGTATAAAACAATGAATACAGCTGAAATTTTATAAAAGAAAAGAAAAAGAAGCTTCTGCCTTTTCTTAACCTCTAAGCTTATCAGCACAAGTAGGCATTTCAAAACTCATAACTCTGTGTGAGATTAATATTACTGGTTTTAGGATTAAAAATAACTTTTAAATGTCATAAGAGGGCAGACAAAACTGAATTCTCAAGGCTGAAGATTTCCCCGCACGCTCATATATTCATTGCATCACTTACAGGATAAGATAGTGAAACCAGTAAAAAAGACATGCACTTGCTAATTTTATTCAAGATGAAAATAAAATTTGGAAACTTGTAGGGAAGTTAATCAGTTACAAAGAGAAAGTTTTAAGAAAGATGACAGGTATTTTAGAAAATAGGGAGCAGTGGTGAAGGCAGCAGGGATAGAGGGCAATAAATTGCATTACAGCAACAGAGGCTCTCACAAGTGGTGATTGGTCTTTGCTGGCTTCCCTGCCAGATATACCACAGCCAGAACTGGTCCAAGGGTAAAATTGTATGAGAACAGGAAATAATTGCCTAACAATAACAACATAATGGTCACCTCAGTTTTTAAAGATGATGAAATATCCCCATCCAGCTGGAGAGAAGATAATTTTTGGCTAACATTCAGGAAGCAAATGTTGGTTATGTTGCACCAATGGAGAAAGGATGAACAGCCAATCTAATATCTGGCAGCTCTTTTTCTCAGACATGCAATAAAGGGACATTTTTAACATGGCCTTTTTTTCATAAACCATAAATGCAAGACAGGAATTTACTAAAGCCGTAGAAAAAAGTGAGATTTGCATATTCAGTTTTAGTAAGAGACAAAATACCTCCTCCCGAAGTTCTTGTTTCTGTAGCGGAAGACAGGAGGATCTCAACATGAGAGGGGAGCACACCTGATCCCCAAACAGAGCAAAACAAATGGAGAAGGGATGACAACAGAAATAATGCAAGTTACACCAAGATAGTTTCAAATCGTGTCAATGACTTAATTTGCAGCCCAACAAAATCATGCTCATCGCGTTTTATTTTTATTTTTTTAAATACATCTTGGAGACCCCAATATTCCCTGAAATATGTATATAAACAGAAACAGGGACTGTGGAAATTTGGTGTCTTCCTGAAGAAAACATAATTAAGTAGTCAGCTTGAAAAACTACTGCTACTCACCAGCTCATATCTGCAGTAAATACGCATGCACATAGATGTGCACGTAAGTACAGCATGAATTTTAAACAAGCAGTGAGACAGCTAACTGCTGGAATTCCTGTACATGATGGTAGCTTTCACCTCTTAACACATATCTAACAGAAAGACAACATTTGTCAAAATAAAAATTATTGAACTTGATATATGGTTATTTGGCCAATATTTAATTATTTTCAAGATCAGAAAGTAGTACTGGATGTCTGTTCCACTGACTGTCAGTTTTTCCATCTACTGAATTTATATCCATCTACTGAATTTGTGAAGCTATATAATAAAAATAATGGCACTACTGAAAGTATTCTGACACACCCACCTCACTTCACCAAACTAACAGACTTACAGCCAAGAATTAAAACAAGTACAGAGATAAACACACAGTGAATGTAAACAGCAGTGCATATAGCCCCCAAATCACTTTCAGATACAATTGTACAGATGCCTTTCGACATTATATATTGGGAAATAGGAATGGGGGTTTCACTCCCTCTGTAATGGCACAGTCTGATTAAATAAAAAAAAGCTAAAATTAAACTGAAAACACCGCTCTATAAAGAGAAGACAAGAAGGCAAATAAACCCATAATTTTTATAAAAAATAAAACAGTGAGAATTTATAAGGGATTTGTTTTTTTCTTTTTTATACTGATTTTTTGCAGAACATATTGGTATGTCACTATAATTCAAAAAAAATTAGCAAAGTGGCAGGGATTTTGAAAGGCCAGGACATAAAGATTTTTTATTATTTGTTTTTTTATGAACTGTAACTCAGTATACATTACTTCCTTTTTTTGGAGTTCATAAGTGCGTGCACTCACACGTGAAGATATATCCAGACACAGAAGATATCCAGACTACAAGGAAATGACCACAGAACATGAAAAAGAAAAGTACAGAAAAAGGGACAAATGAACACAATGGTCAGAAAAAGTAGTATAAATTAGCTGGTACTTCACAAAATTATATTGACAAATTCCAACTACCGGTTTAGAGAAGATAAGAATGATAAGAATAGCAACAGGGAAACACACAGCAAGTGGAAACCAGGCTGCTTTATCAAAAACGTAGGCACACACGACAAGCGTATTTAAAAAGCAACCCATCAAGAACCTTTAATATCCAAAAGGAGCATCTCTTTTTCAGAGAATCCCTGAACCCTGGCAGCTGGGACACACTTCTAGGGGAAATGAACTGTGTGTAACCTGTTCCGCTCTTCCACAGCTACCCATGGAGGTCAGCAAATGAGGGGGAGGTGGGGGAAGAAGCATTTAAAATGAAAATACAGGATCCTACACTGCTTCGAATCAATGTGAGGAATTCTTTGTGAATTGAAAGGATAAACTCAAAGAGGCTTTTATAGGAAACTAAGAATCTGAAGTGCTCTCTTTGGAGGTAATCTTCACATTTTGAATTTCGTTCCGATTGAGCGAGCATATCCAGTATTGTCCTCTGGAATGGGCCAGAGCAGCAACTGCTCAAACCGGCTTTGGGATCTCTGGCCTCTTAAATGTCAGGGAGCCGCTTTACTTTCAGGCCAGGGAGTCTAACTTACAACTCAACGGATAAGCAGGAAACGAGGACAGCTGAAAAGGTCACTTAAGTGTTTCGCTGCAATAATTGGAATGCGTTGCCCAGGGAGGTGGTGGAGTCACCGGCCCTGGAGGGGTTTAAGGAGAGATTGGGTGAGGCTCGTAGTGCCATGGTGTAGTTGATGAGTAGGAGTAGGTGTAGGTGTTGGGTCATAGGTTGGACTCGATGATCTCAAAGGTCTTTTCCAACCTTATGATACCGTGATACTGTAATTAAAACTTTCACCTCATGAATTACTGACAGACTTCCCTTGTCTATTTCTTGAAACCACAAGCAGGTTTTGGTGTGAATAGTGCTGACACTACCAAGAGAACTCCCTCTCAAACCTCCCGCAGCCTCGGGGAAGCCAGTGACAAGTGGAGCTGCACTGCTCCAGCGCGGCTCCTTCCCAGGGGCCGCAGTCCCTCCGGAACTGCTCACGGTGGGCTCTGCACGGGGCCCCGTTCCCCGAGGGCACTGCTCCAGCATGGAGTCCTGTGTGGGCTCCCCCGTGCCTGCCCCGACACCTTCTCACAGGGGCTGCAGGGACCCTCCCTGCACGGAGCTCCTCCTGCCCTCACCAGAGGCTCCCAGGGCTGGTTTCACGCTCTTTCCCCCTCACTCCTCACTGCCTGGGCAGAGTTTTGCTGTTTCATAAACATGTTTTCCCCAAGGGGCTCAGCCGTGTCCCATGCACGGAACCGCAGCATGGAACCGCCTGGAACTGTCTGGAACGAGCAGTGTCCGGCACAGGGCAGCCCTGGCCTCTCCTCACAGCCCTGCTCCCAGCGCTGGGCACGGACACCCAATGCAGCTGACAGACTCCAAGAATCTGCCTCAAATCCTACTCATAAAACGTGTTAGGAAATAACAATAGTCTGCACTTCTCAACAGACACACACACGGGTCAATACCACAAGCCATAAACCAACAAAAACAGCGAACAAAATACTTGCCAAGGATCTTTCAGAGTATTTCAGTGTAATTCCCCAAAGCTCCCGGAGGACAAATATCACAGCACAGTTTCTTTTTTTAACTAGCAAAATTTTAAAGGATGAATAGCATCCTTATTTTTATGTAATCTGTCATTAGACACTTTGGGTTGTTCTGCTGTGTGCACCACCCAACGGGATTTATCTGCTGTGTCCCTTATGGAACCCAGCCAGGCCTCCACACTGAAGTTCCCACTTACCTTTCACAAAATATCTCCTCAGCAGATACGGTTTCCAGTACTACAAATCTGTTGACAAAGCTGACAGCCAAGCACGTAACACGATGGAAAAAAGCTGCCTTAGAAAAGATGTGAAAAGGCTGATGTGGAAAAACATGTGAATATATCCTATGATAAATCTAAGGCTTACACATCATAAGCCAAGAACAATCAGGAGTTTTAATAAGGAGTAGTTACTGCCAGATGATTTGCACTCAGTATTTATCACAGGCTGCTATCATACTGATAGCCTTATGACAGTAATACGGTCAATAATTTTTGGTCATAATTCCTTCAACATACAATGACAAAAATTCAGTCCATATAAATAAAACAGTAGTTTTAAAAGCTTTCTTTTTTAGAGAATTGTTCTTTAACTCCTCTGTCCTGTAAAGTTAACATGGGATTTACTGGAAAATTCTTGTCACGTAAAATCCTAATTACTATTTAAGTTCAAAAGTGAATTTAAAAAAATATTAACATACTCACACTATATTTCTCAACTGATTTTCAAAATCAGATTATGCTGCTTGCTAAGGATATAAATTACTTCTTTAAGCCACTGAAAGCAACAGACTATGCTCTGTCATTTCAAAACATCAGTCTTACAAAGCATACACTATTTTTCTAATTTGTTTTATTCAATCACAAAAGGAAGAAACAATATGCCACTTCATGTTAGAAACACATTTGAACCACTGATCTCAAACCTAGTACTTCCAAGTATTGAGGGACAGTTCAAGGAAGTTGTCCTCTACACTAACTGCAGTTAAACTGGCTCAGCAATTTCATAATATTCCAGCAAATTAGGAATGGTTCACTTTTTATTTCTTCACCTGTGCCTGAGATGAATACTTCTATCATGACGACTTAAGTTTACTTGCATTGATGCAGAATGAGAACACAGTAACCCAATTTCAAGAAGGCAAGTTCCCAGAAGAAATAGCCATTCATCACTCAGAACTGTTACATCTTAGGAAACATTTTCAATCCCCTGTATGTTTAAAAAAAAATAAATCCTTTAGACTGTGCCCCCATAGAAAGTGCAGATAGAGAACTGGCATCATAACTACCAAAAGGGAAAGAAAAATCCTTCTGTTGGCAGCAGGAACCAGCACAGTTCTCTTTCTTGAACTACTGAAGAGCATGTTGAAACCCAAGGATCCTCTAGCAGTCATTCAACAAGTCTGAATGGATATGTACTTATTAAGGACTCAGTGCTGCACCTCCTGACCAAGGGAATACTGTTTATAATGCTTTGCTCTAGGCACGTTATCAGTTAATCTCAAAACGCCAGTGGGGTTCTCTGTCTTCTCTCATTTAGAAATAAAAATAAAACCTAACTAAATTAAACTCTTCAACTCCGTATGATAGTGTTGTAGATTGTTATGGAAAAATTTAAGTTCTGAAAGACAGATGAACAAACATATTGTAATTACACTCGGTCAATGTGTATACTGAGTTTAAGAATCTATGTAAGACTTCTGGATATAAGTTTAGAAATGAACTTTCAACTGCAAACCTACATAATGTGCCTAGTTATATATTTAAGTTCTTGCCTTGATTAAGTTTAAAAGGGGCCCTGATCCGTGACTGGTTTCTTTATGTGCAATTTCAATTTAAATCCAATCTGCTAGTTTATATCATTTCTTTTGCCGCAGAAAGTATAGCTTAATGTTTTATTTGCTTGGGTTTTTTTTAACAAAAAACCCAACACCAAACCAAAAAATACCAACCCACAAAATTTATGTAGCATTTCAAGTTCCACCTTTTAAAAAAAACCAGCATTTACATTTTGACAAGCAATGGAAATGGAAGCAATCAGAAGCTTACTAGGACACGTGAACCATGTAAATTATAGTCAATCGTGGCTCCAAAGTTTTCCAAGTATTTATTTAGCATTCATAAGGGGGCAATGATTGTCAAAAACTTATCTCTATCCAAAATAGCTCTTTGCTAAAATGCATTTTTCTTAATACTTCATTGTAAGGTCTTCAGTGTATGTGGCACCTCAGTATTATTATTAATCAAACAAATCATATCTCTCCATGAACAAAAAATAAATTTCCTCAGATGGAGAATGCTATTTCATTAGTTTGTCTTTCTCTTATACAATGTGTAATCATCTGCATTCTTTCACCGTGTGACCCATTGTCAAAATGGTGAATTTAAACTTTCTAATTGTATTGGATTGTAGAAGGAAGTCTGGTTAAAATATTCAGATTTGTCCTATTAGTCCCACTGGTACTGATTTTCCAAGAACATATTTGTAAGCAATATTAACCCTCCTTCACATTAAATTACACTGTGTAGTTGTTACTGATCTCTTAACATCTATCACACCTACCAACTATCAAATGATAGAAATCAACTGATCTATCAAACATAGCATCCACTGAATAAAGACAATGAAAGTTTTTGAGAGACTGCTATCCACTTCTTCCAGAAAATATGAATGTATTGCATTGGAGGCCAAGCAAAATAAGTGGTCTTTGAGAGACCAGCAAAAAATTCTAAAGCCTGCACAAGGCGCTACGGAAAACAGGAAGAACAAAAAATATCAGCTGCTATTCCTGGAAAAAAGGAACTCCTTATCAGGATGGAATTACCGTTATAACTTAGACCTATACCTTCAACACTTGCTGAAAAGATGCCTTTAAAGCTATTTGATACATCACAAGTGGCAGCCGAGAGCTGAAGAGAGCTGGAGGGTTTGGACACGGAGCCCTCATTCCCAGCACCTGTAGGGAGCTGAAGAAAGTAATGAAACGCCCCGTATCGCCAGTGCCGCGGTCACCTGCCCGTTCCCTCCTGACAGCTTTTACTGCATCTTGTTAGATGTCTTGTTCTGTCAAGAAGGTCAAGGTTGGAAGTGCTGCTGCCTGATCTTGTCAGCATCTGCTTTCTCAGAAAAACAACCCTTCTGCTGTTGCTCTCCATAAGTTAAAGGACAAACGAGCCCCCTTTCTGCAGACACAAGTCGCAGTTCTGTTGGTGACCTTCCAGAGCTCTCCAGATAAAAGCAATAGCAGGTTGTCCACGTTAGCGATGATGGGAAAGAGGCTGAACTGGAGCCACAGTAGGTTTTGACTTGCACGTGTTGGGTTTGATATTCTGCTGTCTGGATGCCTGGTTGTGCGTATAAAGGCCACGTGTGCAAAGGTGCTAAAATGAAACTGTCGTACGATTTTAAATCCGGAAATCACAACCTGAACTAATCTAATGTTACTATTTTATTTTATTTCAAAAACTAAAATAAATACAGATACGCATTTTTAAAAGCTTTCAGAGTCAGTAATTTATATTTAAAAAATATGCAAGCAAAGTAAGGATTTGCTATGTTTCATGAAATTATCCTTAAATAACCACATGTGGATTAAAGACATCTTACAACATATCCCACAAATTTACGCTGGTTTTTTGCTATATTATAGACTCTCTTAGAAATTAAGTTCTACTCTATTTCACCTTCATTGGCAACAGAGCAGGTTCCTGTCAGCACAAGAAGGAGATTCTTCTCTACAGCGAATCAAGGTAGATATGCATACAAAACACATTGCAAAATATATTTGAGACACGAGAATCTTCTGAACCACCTGTTAAGATCAGGAATTCAAACCTCCTCTCTGTGGTTGACAGAGCAATTTAGTCTTTCTGCAACTTTGGAACAATGTTTTCTAAGAAATTAATATTTTCTCAGAAATGTCTCAGAAAGAAAATACTATGCACTGGCAAAGCAGATACTGATTTTATACTTCTAATCTCATCAGGAGCATCCTCAAAATGTAATTTAACAACAGCCAGGGTAATCTCTGTAGCAGACACTACTTCATTAGCAGAACCTTGTTTTTTCAAAACCCACCATGATACCTAAATTAACACAACCACCACCACCCCCTCAATTTATTAATATCTTGGTTGTCCATAATTTATTGCTTTAATAATTCATCATATTGCTTTAAATCCTGTGAAATAACACGTACAATTGTACTGGGATTAAACAACCATATACATAGCACTTTTGTTGCAATAAAAGTCTTTCTAAAGGGGAATAAACCATCTCTAGAGAAAAAAAGGAGCTAGCCACTGTGTACCTTCTAGCTGTTTATTGTATGAGTAAAAGAATACATCAGCCTCTCATCAACAGCTACTTCAAGGGTTCTTTTATAACGAAACAAACCAACTTGTATTTGCAAAGAAATAACCACCATATTACAGAACACGGTGACAAATTTATGTCTGTGAAACAACGGATTACGATTTTTTATGCTTTTCATTGTTCCCTCAAAGACCTCTTCTCTGCTTCCTGTCTCAAAATACTGCAAAAAGATCTTTATAGCAACGTCCTCCTTTGCCTTATGCAAGAGATTCTCCCACAATTCCTTGCTCTGGAGACTGAACTCTCTGCCCAGTGGTAACAAGCCACCTGATGATATACGTCGGCAACAACAAGGGATGTCAGAAGGATGGCCAGGCTGAGGTCCTCATTTTCTGTCACAAGCATCGGGAGTCAAAATGCCACTGTGCCAGTAATCCACAACAGTTTATCCTTCTGCCTTTCATTAGTCATGATCATACTGGTGTGTTACGCCAAATTCTACATACACTGCTGCTCTACTGTTGTGTGGACAGCCCTTCACAAGAGGGTAGTCATCTGCATGGAATGTGTCTACACGTATACCTTGTAAGCCAAAGCACATCTAATGCAAGAGCTTGACAGCTGAACTCTGTAAAATCCACAAAATTCACCAACATACATTCACAGAAATATCAAAAAGCAGGTAAAAAGAACGGGTTACCCATTAGCTCGTACAAATTTTGTAACTGAAAGATACTGAGAGTTACACCTGTCAAACCCTGCAACTGAAAAACTGAAGAAAAAGTGGGTCAAAGAATCACTATGTGTTTTTTTTTTTATAATTCATAATTGTACCACAGTCTGATGTTGTGAAAGCTGGCATGAAAAGTGAAATACAAAGTGGTGGTAACAAAGCTGGGAGATGAGACTGGTTTGATACAGTTTGGCAGTTTTCAATAATATTTTTTGCTAAAACTCTTAAATACTTGAAGAACAGCTATTTAACACAAATTACCAAGTGACTTTTAATAATTAGTGTATTTATATTGTGCTTGCAGGGAATGAATAACATTTTACAATAATTTGCTTGTCAGAGGGTGATTTTTCATGCTGCAATTCCAGCTGCATCACAGATTTCATAGATATGCTTCTAATTGTTAAAAACATAGCTTTTACTAATGGTGAATTGACCACTGAAGCACTCGCAGCACCAGACGTTAAAGAGATGAAAAGTTACCAGGTGCAATCAGCTGTGTGTGTTGCCTGCTCTGAACTGATGCTAGGGGCTATAATTGCCTTCCTTGCTCCCAGTAGGTTTTTCATCCTCTGCGTGGCTTGCAGAGGTTTAAGGCCATGAAATCTTTTACAAAAACATGAATGTAATTGTCACAGTTCTGGGGCTTTTCTGACTCCTTAGTAGCCCCAAGAGGAAGCCCACTCAAATTTCAAGCCTCCAACCATAACCCTTCCTAAACGCTCTCCCCCCCAGACAGAGGCTTTGGATTACAATTTACTTTGACTGTTGCAGCAAACCTGACACCAGTTCAGCATCTGCAATGCTCAGCCGCGTAAGAGACAACACTGCTGACTGGTGACAATAACTCAATGACCTTCCCAGAACAGAGTGCCAGATATTTAGCACAAGAAAACACATACATCAATCTACGTGGTCTCCAAAGTTTGCCTTTACCTGGTACTACTCTTTGGCTGCTTATAATTCTGTCAGGCCTAGAAAAAGTAGGAAATAACAAACTCCCTGTCCCCATCAGTGTGCCTTGATGACATTAGGAAGAAGTTCTT
>VWPV01003237.1:0-78917 GCA_013389885.1 Geococcyx californianus
ATTATTTTTTTAATTTTGAAAGCTTTTCAAAACCTTCTGGAAATGTTCTGTATTCTTTCTTACAATATCCTATCTGCAACAAAGAAGTTGCTTTAAAAAGCAACTTTTTCCCCATATTTTTAAAACCAGAACTACCAGTTATAATTCTGCAGTTTGTTTTAACACATAATACAGGCCACCTAATTGCATCTGATCCTTCTTTATTAATCTTCAAATTCCCATTATTTTTTTCTAGAAAAGAATAAATTCTTGATTTAAAAAGTTCTGTTTGGTAATATTTCTCTTTTTTTTTTGGATTTAATTAGTGCAAACAATGGGTTTCTTCTCACTGTGCCTTACACTGACAGCTTCCCCATACTGCTAATAATTTCTGTTACCCTTCACTGACTTTTTCTTTCCCTGCTATAAGCTCAGAGTTTTACTATTTTTACCAGCCCTCTTCTTGTAACATTCTAACAGAGCCATATGAAAACGCTGCCTGTTCCCTGGGGAACAAGTAACTTCAGATTCTCATTATCCTCCATTCAACCAATATTTACCAGATGAAGAAAAAAGAAATTCTAAAATGAAATCCTACTACCATTTAGTTTCAATCACATTTTATTTGTAGAATTAAAGTTTATTAAAGAAGCATAGATTTGCCTCTGCTTAAATTTGACCTTCAAGTGCAAGATTTATGGGCTAAAGTTTTGAGTAAATCACTGTGGTTTGCTCATTCTTTTGCGTTATGAAGAGCCACGAGGAGGAACTAAAATGTGAAATAAAAATAGAAGTCAACATTAGTTTGTGAAGGCAGATTAAGAAAAAGGATGAGCATTAGAAAGAGTAATGTCTAAGCTATTCCAAAGGTAAATAATTATAGTATTCTTTTATGTATTGCTTATAAGGTATATGCAAAATGTAATCTAGAAAGAATGGGATTTATTTGTGGGCAATCCCATGGAGAGTATACAACTTCCAACTGGCTTACTTACAATAGTGTAGATATATTTATTAATAAATATATAATTAATAAGAAAACTATAATCCACCAGTAATTACAGCTAACATAATTGCACACAATAAAATGTAATATAGATATGAATTATAATAAGCAAATTGTTCCTGCAAGTAGATACATAATAGCACCACAGTTATCCTCACAGTTCTCTTTCTATTAATATATTTGAAAAAGTCATTAATTAATATAGAGAAACCTCATAAGGTGCTGTCCCTGCATGGACAATGGAGGTATTGATATGTTATTTTAAATAAAATAGAGACAATCCCAGAATATCCTTACCAAAAAAATACCACTTAAAATGGCACATTGCTCCTTGATCCAAAATAACAGATTTTTAGATGTTCAGGGCAGTCTTCATAGACTTCCTTTATCAGAACCTACCTCTGGATGTTGCACGTGTTTTTAATACCAATCTCAGACCACAAGGACCTCTCAGGTCGAGGGGGGCAAAATAAAAAAGCTATGAAATTGGAGACTCTATGAGATATTTTAATTGCGTCAGAGTATCTTTAAAGACAAAGCAAGCAAGCACACATCTTATTGTGAGCTGATATTTCCATCTCTGGTTAAACCTCAGAAGCATCCAGCCGGGTGAAAAATCAACCAAACAAGCAAAAGATGGTGGTTGGGTTTGACAGTGGGTGGTGACAAGGTTCATTTTAGGTCCCATACAATTTCTTATTTAATGCATAATGAATAACCCACGCCGTAAAGTGCTGTGGCAATCTCTGCTTATGCCCATTGACTTCTGCCTACCATCTCAACAGCCTCATTTGATCAACATAATAATCAACAAGAATAATCACCAAAATTGCTCTGTCTGAATAGTAGAGTGACATTTTCAAAGCAGAATGACATAGACTTTAGTGAGATCTTCCCAACACAATTATCATTGTGGGGGATGTAGAGGGTAGCAAGCTCCCCATACAGAACTTGTCCAAGACAGAGGCAGGAGACGTCAACCCCAGTGCTCGGACATCCTGGCCAAGCAGAAACCAAAATGAAGCAGGTAACAACCCTATGTGTTTAAAAAAATACCCGAGAAACAAGAAAATCAAGAAATAATGTGAAAATACGCGCTTTCATGTTTGATCATCTCCTCATCTACACTGTTATTTATGTCACACTGAGTGTGTGCATAAAAATATTCACAGGCAGCAGCTTGCACTAGCGGCTGACTGCACCAAATATGGGCGTTTTCATTTGATTTTCCTTTTAAGTATATTTAATTTTACGCTCTGTATTAATGATTCTGAAATCAAATGTGAATTAAAACTTGAAGAATCATGAATGTAATGCCAAAACCATACAGAAAGTTAGACTGGCAAATGGCTGCAGAATCTCCTTTTCCCAGTAATGTCAATTCTTTCTGTGTTCAGGGTTACCTGCTCCTACTCCTTCATCCATTCACTATCTGGCAGCCCACCACACTCTTCTCCCGTTTCTCAACATTTATTTTTCACATTCTTGTCCTATTTTTTTCTTCTTTAGATTTTACATAGCTAAGTCCTTCTGCACAAAACGCCACCTAGAAACCAAAATACTTAAGTAAAAAGGACAACCACTGTCAGAATCCACGTGATATTTGCATACACTCTATTTTTTGTTTAACTTCTATTTTTAAAATCTCCTTTTCTACATTTTGCCTGTGCTACTTGTAAAGGCAGTAATCTCTCCCCATTAGGGACTGTATCTTATTCTATCAGTGTATTATGCCCAGAAAAATAAGAATTTAATATTGGTTCAACACAAATACTGCTGTGATGATAATTACGGAGATGACAGTAATATATTTATATTCAATGAAATGATAAGATCAATGAACAACCAACTCATGAAACAGTTCTTGAATTTTTTTTAATAATCCTCCAATTAATAAAATAAAATTAAATAAAGAGTGAGAATTATAATTTAATTTTAAAAAAATGTGCCATTCCTAATTTGAATGCATTGCAGTAATTTGTTAAAAGAATATTACTCAGGTTGCAGTATCATGCATTCATGTGATGAAACGCCAGAACTAAATTTCCTGTAGAACTCTAAGCCTGGTGCTTTAGGCGTATGAACGCTGATATGATCTTTAATTATATGAATTCATTATTTTCCTTCATTACATTTACAGAAAGTATGGTACTCATTTAGCAGAGAGCTATTTAATATTTTCTTTTGCCCTGTTTATCCAGGTCTGTGGTCTCACAACTAATTTGTTGCACGCTATTCAAGCCTGCTCTGAAGGAAAAGAGTAATAATTTCCTCGTTAGCTTTTTATAGGGTTAATCATAATAGGACCTCAATGCCTCATAAACACGACCAAATTTACTTCTGTAAAACCTCAGTGACACAATCGCTCGTAGTCTGCAACGCTGAAGCACAGAGAACTAACTAGAAGTTACGTTAACCCCCCCAAAAGGGGAGAGCTAGCACAATTCATGTCGGATTTAGAATACAAGAAATTCATATTGCTTTCTTTTTAGCCTTGACTAAGCTTAGCGTAAGCTAAATTCAAACAGCATTTCTTGTTTGGACCTCATAATTTCCTGCACATCAGTATTCAGACAGTAACACGGAGGTGATTCAGTGTAAGCAGATAAATGCTCGCTGCCACCTAAGCTCCTTCAAAATTTGTAAGTGTGAAGCATCTGGAACTCCTATTGTTGATTTAAATTTAACACAATTTTTCCTACAAATACATGATCATGATAATTGTACACAATATTATCCACCCTTCGTGCCAGTTCAGAACTGCAACAGGATTTCGCAAGGGCAGACTCAGTTAGGTTCTTGTAACGTATATCATTGCTGCTCTCTGCTGGTCAAAGGGGTTATTTCTTTATTTAAAACCTTGCAGAGGAAATTCAGAAAATATCGTATGAAGCATAATAAATATCACATGAATAGGAAAATCTTCAATGGCATTAAACCACCATCTCAGTCATCACAATGATTCGTTTTTATTGGTAATCTGTACTCTTGAGACCCAAATTAGTAATAAATACTGGAATTGCAGAAACCCTCACGGGCCACGGCATTCCAGTACATACACACACGTACACCTCTAGAGGCACTTCCATTTCTAATACTCGAATTTTGAAATAACAAACCAAGCAGAGCCTAAAATTCCTCCGAAATCAAGAACGATGAAAATGTAACGCTGTGAGATTCAGCAGAAATGATGCAACAGTGCAATGTTACAACCAGAGACCATTTCACGGATCAAAGACAACACGTTCCATCTCCGGCTCTCAGTATTCACCACAGTGCGAGAATATTGGTGCACATTTGAACAATGTAGATTCTATAATTTTAACCGCCGTTTTTTAGCAGAGGCTGCTGTCTGAAATCACACTGGCATCAAAGAGGTTTGATTTCATTTTTATATTACTAAAACAACTGTTATTGATTTTTGGACCCTATGTGGTTCCTGCTGTCAGAACTATAAAAGTCCAGAAATATAGAATTTAAAGTTTTGAGTTAAGGGTTGTGAAAAGACAGAGGACAGCTGTAAGTTCCGTTCTTGATGGACAAACTGTATGGCACAGGAAGAGTAAAGTCAGAGTGAAAGCAGAAAAGGGAGGTGCAGAGTGCAGTCGTAGAGAAGCCTGAGAAATTTGCACTTAATGGAAGGCAAAGCAAGAAGTGCAAGAAGTGCTTTGCCTTTCATGGATGAGTTCCTTAGGGATAGGGTTAAGTAAGGGGATGGGTACGGTTGGACTCAATGATCTCAGAGGTCTCTTCCAACCAGATGATTCTATGATTCTAAGTGGTTCAAGAGTCAAATACAAATAGTAAAAAAACCCATTCAAGTAGTTAAAATGTAAACCAACGTAGTATATGTTGTGTCATGATCTCACTTAAAGGAATCAAGATTTGCACAATATTGAAACATCAGTGTTTTCTGAAATACAAAGGCATTGTGTCCAGATTAGCTCAAGAACCTAGTTACTACAGAAAATAGCTCGACAAAGAAAGCTGCAACAATTATGAGTTACGGCTTGAACAAAACCTCCAATTGTATGAACTATCTGCAAAAGAGGGAGGTTTAGATACAACCATGAAGGAGCAAAAGCAAATTTTGTTTCCTTTCAGGTTTTCTAACTTGACCTTAAAGGATCTAATTGAACCTGTATATTAGCATTATCACAACTGGTACAAATGTTACTAGATCTCATTTATAATATCCCTAATGTTAGCATTCAGACCTTCATAAATATCAATTAACCAGCAAAAGCACCTTCTGAGACAGAAGGATGGCTTATGAGCGAATATCCTTTTTCCTTAACCTGTTTACGCTTGTTACTCTTGGAAGTTCACCCTCATTGAGCAAAATATATTATCCAGCATGTACCAAAGGTAAAGCTAATGTCTGATCAGCTTTATCTTGTCAAAACCTGCTTTGATTCATTGCCTCAGCTAAAGTGGGAAAGAATTTTGTCAATAAAGAACAAACAAATAAGTTTCCTAAAATTCCTATTTTCGAGTCTCTTTAAGATTTTACTGGACTGCTTAATTTCTATTTGAATTCTGACATAAATACAAGTCTCACTTTTGGAGTTCTGAGCCTGGTAGTCCTTAATTAAGTAGTCCCACTGGGTAACTACTGCTCAGTAGGAACTGAGGCTTCAAAAGTGTCTAGAAAATAAACATCAAATTACCATAGTATGAAAATAATTTTCTCTTTTCATAAAGAAGTATTTCATGGTAGATGAAGCTAATTTTAAAATTTGCTCAACTCTGAGATGAAAATTATACCCAATCAGTAAATAAAAAGTAAGACTCTTTCCAGAAATGATATCAAATAATATAATATCTGTACCTAGCAAGAAATACAACTCAATATGAATAATTTATTTTTTTGATTGCAAACTCATGTGTTTTCTCAACGAAATAACTCGGCACTTCTACACAGACGCATTTAGCCATAGTCTGGGATTATAAAAATTGAATTGGCTTGGAGCACAGAACATTAAAAGAAATTGCCAGCTAAACAATATCTTCTCAAATGGCTTAGAGAGCTTTACTTGAGGTCGATGCCCTTTATTTTACGACAACATAAATAACATGTAGGGAAACATTTTTTTTTATTTCTGTCACTGTTTTCTGAAACTCTACTTTGTACTAAATAGTTTATAACACTTAGAGAACTCAAATATATTGCTACATATCAAAATCTCTAGGCTTTTTAAAAGAAATATATAAATAATATAGAAACATTTTCATTCCGAAAACATAATTAATTGTTAAAAGGTGTACATTATTAGAACAAATGTAAAATTAATTTTTATTTCATTTTAGCTTATTTTTCATTTTTATATTGCCACTGCAAGTTATTAAGACATCAATTTCCATTTTTTTATTTTCTAATTGTTAATGTTAAAATTTAAGAAAACGTCCATTCTTTACTGAGAGCTATGAAATTTCAAAACCTGTGCCCCATGTGTCTGAACTTTGTAGCCAATTCTATTTCTTAGTGCTTGCCTCCAGGGATCGGGCATCCACGACTTCTCTGAGCAACCTGTTCCAGTGTCTCATCAACCTCACAGTAAAAAATTTCTTCCTAATATCTAATGTAAATCTCCCCTCTTTCAGCTGAAAACCCTTCCCCCTCATCCTGTCTTCACTCCCTGATAAAGAGCCNAGAGCGCAGGATACAGTTAGTCACCTGGGCCAAGACTGCCCATCGCTGGATCATGTCCAGCTCTTCATCCACCAGTGCCCCCCCAAGTACTTCTCATGAGGGCTGCTCTCAATCCACTCTCTGCCCAGCCTGTATCAATAATGGGGACTGCCCAGACCCAGGGCAGGACCTTGCACTTTTCCTTGTTGAACTTCATGAGGTTCGCACAGGCCCACCTCTCAAGCCTGTCAAGGTCCCTCTGAATGTTGTCCCTTATGGTTCCCGTAAAATATCAGTTAATTTTCTCTTGTCCCATGTCCTGTAGTCAAAAACCCTTTTTTCATATCATGAGAGAAAAAAGAAGCCCATTCTAAACCAAGTGAACAGGTAGATTGTCATTCAAGCCCTTTATCTTTGCTTCACTTCTCTCCTGCTGTCTGAATAAAGAATGGATTTAGAAGGAGATCTCAGTTAAGCCTAGAAGAAAATTTGAGCAACAAATTTAGGCTCTGTTACATGAGATTCAGAGAATTTCTGCCTTCTACTGTGTTCTTTCTGAATTCATCTCTTGACTGGATTCCCAAACACAGCAGCGGCAAGTCTGAATCAAAATAATACAGAATCACAGAATCACCCTCAACTCTGCTTCAGCATCTCTGTCCCCCTGCGATAAAGGAGACCACATCTGCCTCTTCGTAGCCTTTTTTGACCGTTGATTTCTTTATCACTACGTGCTCATTCAGAGCAAGAGCACAAGGGCAGGCACCCGGATGTGGTATGAGCCGTAGCCTATAATATACTAAAAACGTACAGCTCACACCTTACAGTGCAAGATGACAGTGTAGCAATCAAGACTTTCTAATGATGCTGCTAAAGATATAAACAAGGCAGGACCCACGACCAAAGAGATGGTAACCTCTGTAACCGCACTGCTGAAAACAACCAGAGATAGGTTTTCAGCTACATCTCTCATCGTCTACCTACGCACAAAGTTAATGTAACATCCAACTAATAAACACATGATAATATTGTCTTGCCGATCTTTACTCTTCATGACATTTACCATTCTACCTTATACCTCAAGCTGATAAACCATTTTGTGTCACTGAAATCTGAGCTCAGCGTGAAATGGGAAGAGGCATGAATTGCACTGTGCTCTGGGTTAGACTCAGTGGTTTTAAATGAGGACCCCAGGAGACATAATGAAAGAACTCAAATGAGTGCTTTTCCCATTATCGTTTTCTGTAATGATTTTTGTCATGACCGATTAGCTCCATCTTATTATGAGATATGGTTACCATTTCAAATTTCTGAGTGGAGAGAATGAAAGCACGTTGATACCAGAGAAATATAACTAGAGGAAATTGAAAAAAAAAGAAGGGAGAAAGCTTGCTGTCATGCTGTTAGGTGTTATTTATCATAAGTGCTCAGAGTGTCTTTGGGATAAAAGCACAAACTTTGCAGTGGAAATTAAGTTCCCGAAAACATTACAAAAACTTAAAATTTTCTGGGGCCAGAATAAAACCTGTGGCTCCAGCAGGTATCCTCAATACCTTTAAGGTCCTGACTGTTCCTTCTCGCTTAGGACATTGCTGGAAGGGAAAGCAAAGTGACATTGACTGAGGAGGGGCAAGTCAAGCACTGGTCTAGGGTAACGCACTGCAGTGCTGCGTAAACGGGGGACCCCGGCATCACCACTAGGGATACAAGGCTTGTTTGAGGTTATGCACAAGGTTTAAAGGGCTCAGCAGACCACAGTGAGGCTCTGTGAACTTGCAGTCAGCTTATCAAATGTATACTCTTCATCAGCTCTGAGGAAACCCACTGCTGAGAGCTGCATGTAGATCACCTCCTCACTAAGCATGAACATAAGTCACGAGGGCTTACAAGTACATTGATCTCACCAGTGCTTGTGACCTTTAGGCATGGAGTCAGTTTTCCTAGGAGAAAGCAGGAAAGGTGCACATGACCATCAAACGGCTCGTATATGTGGCAATCCGGTGGCTATGATAGATATTATGGATGCAAATTGTCTCTTACAACCTTAAAAATACGAACACGAGCCATTCCACATCACTTGACCTCACTGCTGAGCCCATCAAGACGGTTTAGACACAGCCTGAAAGCCCTAAACTGTTTTATCATAACTGCTGTCATTGGCAGGATGAGCTACCCTGACTAACTCAGCAACCTGACAATTTAATAAGTTAAATGTCAAGTGTTCTGCTTAAAGAAACCAAAGAGAACACAGAAAACTCGCAATACATAACGTGAGCCTTATAATAGGGTGGCAGATAAAAAGCATCATGTCACTCCAGATAAGTTCCCACAGGTAAAGCTGACGTTATCTTACGAGCTGGCACTGCAAAGAAAAAAATGAAGTGCCATTTTATTCATATCGGCATTTGTTTCTGGCTTCTTATCTGCAAGATAACAAACAGAACTGTCTGACTATTGCAGGCTTGGGTTGAAAATCCTGGAAGTGCTCTAACACTCTATAACTCTACAGGAAATTTTCTTTAACAGGTCTTATCAAGAGTGAAGAAATTACATGCTCCAAATTTGTTCTCCACTGCTGCCCTCACTACAGTGCAGACATTAACTTCCCTTTGACATCTCCCATCTTTTAACACCAGCTGGATTTAACACTTTAACACGTAGAGCTAAGAATGGGAGCTTTTATCTGGTTTATCTTCGAAGACAAATCACCACACCTCTTTGCTTACTATCCAGATAAACATGGGCTTCTACCACTGCAGCTAAGAAAAAACCCCTCAAAAGCTATCAAAATATATTAATGTAAATGTCATGTAGAGATGGATTATACTTAAGTTAGTAACTACCAAGGTCTCACATGAAATGCATTTATTCTCATACAAAAACAGATGCCGAAACAAATTTTTCATTAAAGTGACTATGTATTAATTTCTTTATTATTGATGTTTTTCATAGTGGGCTTTTTTCATTGAAACAAATGAAGTATTTTTCCCTTATCTGTTCTCTGAGTCTTCTTAGCATATCACACATAAGGAGATTATTTGTATTTGTTTCTTACTAGGATTTCATGTATCTGTTTGTTTCCTTTATTTTGGCCTCATTTTTGTGTAACATTAAAGCAAAACACATCTCAGAGAAAAGAAGCAAACACTAAACCAAAGAATTAAGGAGATATCTGGCACAACTTAGAAAAAGTTATGATGCTACTGGCAGATGTTGGGGTTCTTGCAGTTGGGATGTGATGGGATGAAGCTGTGCATTCACACATTATGTGATGCAGGCCCCAGCTGGTGTTAATGGAAGAGCTAAAGCTGTCTTATCCTTCTCATGCTCAATAAATCAGTGTCTGAGTTAGCTTAATAAAAAGGAAAAAGCTATTTTCCAGGCAACAGGCATAGTTACACAGCAGGTTTGCCAAGTCTTCAAGTCTAAAAGGCGTAAACAATGAGAAACCCTTCCCCAAGAGCATTTGTTTTAACCCTTTTTATCTAATTTTGTAGCTCTACAGGACTTAAAAAACATTTAATCCAGTCCTTTACTTCCTTAGCATTCATGTTAGAGTATATAGATATAAACTGAGTAAGCTGTGTTTTAAAACATACTGACTTCTGCATTATGTTAGGTTCTCAAAATTCTGCTTAAAAAATAAGTGTACTAAAACGTGGATAACAACTGCCACTCAATTCTGCAGTGCTCAACATGATTTGAAATACCACCCCCCCCCCGATGCCATACACATTTAAAATCCTCCTTGCTTTTATATAATTAGGTGTGAAAAGTCATTATTTTGGTTTAAGCATACGCTTCCAGCATAGATTATATTTTATCTCTTTTCTTTTAATTTTTTAATCAACAATATCAGTACTTTTCCTAAGCCCAGGAACTGTAAAAATGGATGCTTGAAGCAAACATGATTCATGAGAAATACTAAAATTGTTTCCTTAGAAACACAGTCCTGAGTTTATTTCACAGAGCAAATAAAACTTACGCTATTTCCTCAGCCGGTGCTACGCACAACAACGTGAGCACCAGTGAAAGTGTTCAGCTTTCATCTGCATCGAGTTCTTGGCTTCCGTGCTGGAGACGACAAGATTTCTGGATAGGGACAGGTGCCCATTTAAAGTTGGACTGACAATGTCAACTGCTTTCACCTGGACAAGCATTTCATGCATTTTTATTCAAATGTTTCTGAAATTAACCAATGCAATGAACCATCACCACCAGCAAGCCCTTCTGTCTTTTATTGCTGTTAGCATCATAATCTTGTGTGTTTTAAGAGGAACAGAGAAACAGTGGAGATCAAGAGTTTGCTCTTGCTGTTTATAGCTGCATCAGCCTTTGAGACAGGCACACTTGACCCTTGGTGACCGATTTGAAGACAAATCACCAGGGTTCTTTAGTTACTCTCCAGACAAACATGGACTTCTACCATTGCAGCTAAGAAAAAAACAGCTTTTTCTTCTTACACAACTTGAATCTGTACTGGTTCCCAGCTGCCCTCATGTCTGGGACGGGAGCTGCAGGACAGCTCAGGACCCACGCAAACGGTCAGAGCTCAGCCAACCCTCTCTCTTTAGATCTAGAAGCTGGGAAAGATCCCCTGAACATGTTAACAAACACACTAACAACATGCTTAACAACAATCGTGTTGGTTTTATGCAACTCCCTTCCTTGTATTACAGTGACAGAACGAGAGGACACGGTCTCAAGCTTCACCAGGGGAGGTTTAGGNGTGAAACAAGAGCAGGATCAGATCCACTCACTCCGCTGTAAAACAAAGAGCAGCAGTTCTCTCCCTCGAGCTAGGAGAAGGGCTCATTTTCATCAAAATCTCAATTGTTGTGATTTAACTGTGCCTAAACAAACTGTGAAGGTCAGTAGAAAAGGTATTTTAATACAACTAAATACAAAAACTTGCCCCAAACACCTACCAAACTACAGATTGTAGCATATATCACCCCCTACCACATTCCTCGGCTCCATATGTTTAGCTTAGGGCAGTATGAACATTTTCTTATATTTCAGCTTCCTCTCGGCGAGATGGCAAACAATAACTCATATAATTTGTTAAAGCTCCAAGGGACAGCTCTTCCAAGACTAATAAAAAGCATACTCACAGTTTATGTTTGTTTCTATGTTACCTATAAATGTTGTCTATATTGCTGCATTTTCAGGGCCATAAATTAATGGCACTATATTAAAATCACGTTCTGCCAGATCTTGAAAGTTTCTTTTTAATTAAAAGAAAGACAAATATAAGAACATCCTAAAACCGCCAACTTTGAACACATGGCTATACAGAGAAAAAAGGCTGAATATTTATTAGCTTTTCTTTTTTTTTCTAAAGAAAAAGAATTATGACCATAATGTGACAAAATTGTCATCGTTACAGAGTTTTCACTCTGCTGAATAGTGATATGAATTAATATACAGCCTAAAGAAATAAACTACTGCTTTAATTGCATAAAACTGAGTTAGATTCATTCAAAAATATTCCTTGATGATCCTCTAAGCCATGGCCACATAAAATGAACCTCCAACACAAACCCAGAAAGTTCACTAACATTTTGCTCTCCATAAAACACTGAAGTTGGATGAAAAGATGTAACAGTTCACTATTATTCAGGGTTTTTAAATTCAAGACAACTTCAGGAAGTAAATACACTACGGAAAAATTAGACTACAAAATCACTGGAGAGCTTAGAAGGATATGCAGAGTGATGTTCTAGAGCACTGGTGTCAAACTCAAAGCCCACAGGTTGAATCCAGCCTTCCACCTTGTTTTATCCAGCCCAGCACCTTGTTCGTACCTGGTGGCAGCGCTGAGCGCCTTGCCCCTGCGCTCCTGCCAGTGCCGGGCATGTGTGCAGCGTTTGACGCACGTTAAGCTGTAGGTGCCCCTGGTGAAAATAAGTCTGACAGCCCTCTTCTAGAGAAATTACCCTTCAAGCTTTTGAATTTTTAAGGAAAACCTACATTTATCCAAGGTTGTGGAATTCAGGGTCAGTTTTAACCAAATTGTATCGCTGTCTTGGAAGCAGTGAAGAGTTGTCTACTGTTTTAGCCATAAGCTATTTCCTAGAAGTGTTACAAAAGTGTTCAGATTACCTGCATGAATATTTATCTTAGTTATTATTCTGTAAGGCTGAAAATCAGAAGGACATAATGGCTGCAATCTGGAAATGTACGTATCGTTCTAGTACAATACAAAAATATGTTGCCTCTAGGAGAGATAAACCAAGTCTTTTCCTTTGCAATCTTTATTAAGAATGGATTTGGTGTTTCACTATATGAACAATTTTTATCGTTCAAATATATTTTCTCATTTTAGAATCACAGAATGCCAGGTTAGAAAGGACCTCAAACATCATCTGATCCAACATTTTTTAGGTCATATATAATTTAAATGAGATGGCCCAGCATCCTGTAGAGCTGAGCCTTAAAAGTGCCCGCTGTAGAGGAACCTACCACTTCCTTGGGGAGATTATTCCAATGTTTAACTGTTCTCAAGGTGAAAAATTTTCCTCTGGAATTCAATTGGAATATCCCTAGGAGCAACTTATACCCATTACCCCTTGTCTTTTCCATGTGTCTCCTTGTAAAAAGGGAGTCTCCACCCTCTTGGTAGTCACCCTTTATGCACTGGAACATGGTAATAAGGTAATGGTAATAATATTTAAATATGGTAATAATATGGTAATAATATTTAAATACGGTAATAATATTTAAATAGAAGAAATTTATTTTAAAAATTCTGAATTGGCAACCTTTTGTTTCACTCCTCACTCAGTCCCCTCCATTCCTCAGCTTCAGCAGGGATCATGGACAAATACAGGACAGGAAGAGTGGGCCCTATGAAAGATGGAGGGGGTTAGGATTAGGTGTTTAGGATGACCGAAGTATTTTAAGTCTGTGTAAAACATGATACAGTCAGACTCACAGTATGAGTGGGCTTGTTTCCCTATTAAGTATCTTATTTTTCTCATCAGAAGTCACTCAAGGAATAGCAGGTCACTGATGATGGGCTTGGCGTTTGATTTAAAGCATTTCAAGTGGGTGAACATCAGAAAGACAGTTCTTGATATTGAAAATGTTCCATTTAATTGCCACAGGTAACTTGTGCTCCACAAGACGTATCTGATTCAAACTTGAGGAATGTATGGAAAGTACTCATGGCTACCACTTCATTCTCTTTAACACAGTTCTCAAAGACGGGAATCAGCTTAATAGATCAAGGAAGTAAATCCTTCATTTACTTTGACCCAGTTTGATGCCAATCTTTTATTTGATGTCCCTACATACACCATTCACATGACATAGAATTTTTTCATATACTCCCTTATTATAGACTGTAGACAATAAATGCTACAGTTACTGTGACAGCCTTTGTGGGATCGTAGTTAATGGAAGTATAAAATAATTTTCACTGAATCACAGAAAATATAGCTGAAAGATAATATGATGAGCCAGAGAGCCTTTCCTTTAACGAAGAAAAAAGATCAACTTACACCTTGGTAATTCCCAACAAATATTTGTCTATTTTTTTTTTCTTTAAAATCCCCTTTAAGCAGTGTGGTGGATTGCCCACATGCAAGATATAGGAATTGATCCTTCTATTAAGTTTTAATATGGTTTTAGCTGGAATAGTAATTCCAAAAAAAGGTGTGGACAACTTGGAGAAAACCTAGAAAACAGCAAGAATATTAAAGACTAGAAAAACATTTAAGGACTTGGAAGTTTGACCTAGCAGAAAAGACTGAAGGTACTGGGGTTGTTTAGCCTAAGAAAGAGATTAAAGGGACAAAGGGTAGGTATGACAAAAATTTGCAGTATGAATCAGAGACAATCTTGAAATCCAAAGCACCTAGGAAAGGAATACTGCCATTAAAACTGAAGGTGTACATACTCAGTTTTCATATTAAGGAAATCTCTCCAAGGTCAAACATAACGAGTCACTAGGATGGTTGAACCTCTACCCAAACATTTCCTTTGAAAGAGGCAAGAACTGTTGACTCCTTATGGCAAACAGGATGGAACTAAATGATCTCTTGATGTTACCTCCCGTTGTGTTATTCCAGCTTTGTCCTTTCACTAGGAAGCTGCTTCTAATATCTAATTTAAATCTATCTTCATCACATTTCTGACACAATCTTACCCTGGGGGTACTGAGAACAGTTTCTCTCTTCCACTTTTCAGCAATATTTCACTTGTTAGAGATCCTTACATGTTTCTACTCAGGCTGCTTTCAATTTTTCCTAATAGCCTGCAAACATGAAATAAATATTATGACTACTTCCCCGCTGTTCCCTTTATTCTCTATGGATAATGCAACGTTCCATTACATAATATTTAGTAGTATAATTACAAGTAGGGCCACAGTTGTATTAAACTAGTTACTACAGAAATTCTAGTATTTTACAGATACAAATGCACACGTAGTGAAATTTTCAGAAATTGTCAACAGAAGTCTGCAAAAGGATGGTAGTGAAAAACTTGTATGCCTATACTCGCCTTAAAAAAACTGCTACAGCTGTCGCTGTCATGGATCTTTAGATTAACAAATAGCATATTTAGATGTCTATTCTAGAATAATACACTAGTGCAATCTAATTCTTTAATAAATCCATTTGCTACCTGCTTGATATGCTTGCTATTTTTTTTTCTCTCTTTTTTCTTTCTTTTTTTTGGGGGGGGTGTGTGTGTGTGTAGTACAGCTGGAATCATAAGCCAAGAAAGACTGCTCTGAAATTCCAAAACAATATAATTTCAATTATCTAATGACCTTGTCAGCAGCATAATTTGAATGGTGTTTTCTCTAAGTAATATTTATATGCAGCTGGATAAAGGCTAATAAAGAAGTCACAGAAGCCATCACAATTCTTGTAGATGATGACATTTTGACAGGCATAATCAATCAGTGCTGGTTGTTCTCTTTTCTGGCTTAGTTGGTTATCACTGCACAGTTTTCCTGCTTCCAGAGCACGTGCAAATATCCCTGCACAAGACTGCTCTGTGCTTTGCCACTACAATAGCTTGTTCAAAGCTATATTGGGTATGTTCAATATTATAAAAAGCCTTAAGCTAAGTAGCATTTCATGCAACCTAAAGGGAGGGAATGTTTGAATACCTTCACACTTTTTTTCCCCCATGCTTTTTTACCACTCTGGATTCAGGCTAGGTTTGATAGTGGGCACGTCAAAAAGAGAAGAAATCTGTCATCTGTAATAATTGCTAATGATTTGACCGATAACACAAGACAGCTTTCTGAAATGTCATTTTTTGCATAGTTTCACCTGTATAGATAAGAGCTTCAGTCAGTGTGAAAAATCATAAAAATTTTAGTAAGCAAGTCAGTAAGTGGCAATGCAACCTGACCTTTGGATCTACTGGAGGTTTTTACCAATATCAACCAAGGATTCACTGGTCCAAAGCATATTAGTGTAGTTTGGAGTGTGCTGTTGAATAGCTGCCTTATATCTAATTGGAGTAATTAATAGAAAACTTTAAAGAACAGTGTGTAAGCAATATTGTTCCATGTAGTAACACAGGCAGCAGTAAGCAGTGAAGAGGCAGTGAGAAAGGCAGGTAGAATTATCACAGTATCACAGTATTGTAAGGTTGGAAGAGACCTTTGAGATCATCGAGTCCAACCTATGGCCCAACACCTACACCTACTCCCTACACCTACTCCTACTTGTCCGTTACAATTGACAAAGGCAAGGAGAAGAGATGCTCTCAAATTCGCAGGCTAACTGTGAGACTGCAAATTTATTATTAGAGGGTTTCGTTATAGTGAGTGGGACTGAAATAGCATTTGTCAAAGAAATTTGTAAGAGGTGGTTAGCTTTGGTAGCTGTCTTTTGGTTTGACAGAAGTAACGCAAGAGAAATAGATAACCTTCATGCTAACAAAGTAGCCAAGAAATTGGACAATGTGAACAGCTCTGGGGATTACGAAGAACATTTATATCACAGTTTATTTATTATTTATTATTATTATATTTATTATTATTATATATTAATTATTATAATATAATACATTAATTATCATTCCTTATTTATATCACACTAACTAGTGCCTATGGACCAAGGCATTAATTTGTACCAAGGTAAAATTTTATTTCAAATAATGACCAGATTTTTGAAACGTCGTTTTCTTTTGTGCCATTTGTGTCAGCATTT
Source organism: Geococcyx californianus (assembly GCA_013389885.1). Classification (NCBI taxonomy): domain Eukaryota; kingdom Metazoa; phylum Chordata; class Aves; order Cuculiformes; family Neomorphidae; genus Geococcyx; species Geococcyx californianus. The sequence goes on from VWPV01003237.1 coordinate 16,796, forward strand.
ACCCTCAAAGTAGAAATTTCATGCCTGTCTAGTTCAAGACATTCATACCTACCTGTGCATAAAAGTGTGTGATTGTGTAGTTTAGTAAACATATTGCAGTGTAATTTCACACAGCAGATGCAGTTTTGGAAACAGAGAGTAAAGTCACTCTTGAAAAATCTTTCCGGTAGCTTTCATAGAGGACATGGACACATTAGAAGGCGTCTTTAAACAGAGGTGTTAAAGCATTTTTGAAATGTTTGCAAAATGAACTGCTTTCTAGGAAGTATATTTAATTGAACACAAAATTGTAAGCATTTCTTAACTTTCAAAATCACATCTATTCAGGATGGCTTTCTCATTTCTCTAATTATTTTTCTTGAACCACAGGAGCCTGAAAGATTGAAGAGAGCCCCTTTATGCTGCAGATTGAACTTTGTGGAACCCATCTTGTGACTGTGCTCATTTTGTTCTGCTAAACCTTTAGGCAAGGAAGAGATGCTGAAAGCGCCAGTTCTTAGGCAACTGCATCCCTGAGGCAAGTAGCTGACACACATTAAAAATGTTCCAAACCCACAAAGACAATAGATGTCAGATAATGGCAGAGCGGGGAACAAACGCTAGGGGATTTAGACATCATTACCTATCAGAAAACTATTCAAGCAACTCCTGTGGCAACGCTTGTTGCAGCTTTACTTTTCACATGGATTATTAGAAAGAACAAAGTGCAAGTGAGATTAGTGTAATTTTATCAAAAAACATCAGTTCCTTTTTGAAATCAAAATCCTCTTAAGTTTTGAGTCACACACTCAGGTGGCCCCCGATCAGTGCAGCTGCACCATAGAACACAAACAGTGGAACAACTAAAGGAGGACTTCTTGACACAGAAGAGTTCCCACAAACAGAAGTATACTGAAAACATGACATTTAAGACCAAAGTTGCAAAGGGGAAGCAATTATGCAGTGCAGGTCTACTGCTTCAACACTGGCTTTAACAGACCCATATGCAAAATTCTTATATTTGTTGGAATTCCCCCCTTTTTCTGCAGCGCAGACCTAAGTGAACAATGCTTGGGTGTGTGATACATCCAGGAGTATGCTAGAGTTTTTACTTATGTCAGTATTCATAAATCTTCACCAATTTAAGAACTGATTCTTCCTCTGTTAAACAAAATGGAAATTTATTGATGAACAAGACATTATGAAACCGGAAGGCTGGCTTTCTAAATATTATCTTCGTATGGGGAACTTGATGCAAACTATTTGCCATCTCTGTGCTCTCTGTGCTCAGATCAAAATCAGTAACTCTGTTTCTTAATGTCTTTAAAGTAAATTGACAACATTTTTATCAATTTCTAACCATAAAACCGATCTTCGTAGTCATCCTGAAACATTGTGAGATGATCCATATGACTGAAATCTTGCTGGTCCTTCCTTTCTATGGATGAATTTAGATGTCAGCAAGGAGAGCTGGAGAAGCATCACTTACCTCAAAGTTGCTGGCAGCTTGAAAGACAAAGACTTTGGATGCTCTGAATTAATCTCCCCGTGAGACACACAAGTACAGAGTCCTTGTCTGCTATAAACTATAATGACTTTTCATGTGTCACAGGGAAGCAAAACAAAAGCAAAGCTAGTAACATTTATCTTTCCTGCATTCAAATGTCACAACCTCGCAAAGCTGAAGGCAACAATGCTGCTAAACAGAAGAACTGAATTAGAAAGTGAAAATTATGTTGGGAACAGACAATATGCACCTCAGTGCCAGAAAAGCCACAATTTCAGAATTCTGAAAGGAGACTATGGTGAGAATTTGCATAAAGGGGAAGCCAAAACAAATGTACATACACAGCAAGTTAAATATAAACTAGAAGGATGAAAACCTCACTGGTGACATGAGTGACACAACCTTGAAGTTATGCTAAGCAAGATCTCTACCAAGAATTGTTAAAAAAATTGCTAATGAAGTCCAAATTCCAAAGAGTTGCCAGTTGGTTAACATGGAATTGAAAGAAAGACACGGTCAGTATTGTGAATTATGGCCAAACAGTACATCAGACTGAAATGGTACTAAGGTGCTTTTCTACAATTCAGCCACTTCCCCTCATTATAGGAGTTCTACTTCATATTTGTCTCCCTAATTTTCTTCAGAAGCTATTCCCAGTATATCCAAGGATAAGAACAAATCCTGTTTCTCATTATCTGTGGGAATCACTGCCCAAATGAGACTGCTTGAGCCAAATAGAAAGGATTTTATATTTTTTAATCATTACTAGTCTTTAGAAATAGTGCCATGTTTTGTAAGAGTTTAATCATAGTGTAAAATCCTTCAAGGTTTTTTTGCTGTGCTTACAATGAGGAAGAAAATAGTGGAACAAATTACCTTACCATAAATTCTTATTTCACTCTCTATGTTAAAAATAATTCCTCTTTCCAGGAACAGTGTCCTGTCCTACAGGTTTTGTTCTTCTCCTTTTGGATTCTGACTCCTCCTTCTTATGGTTTCTTGGTTTTCTACATCTGCTTTTTGTTTTAACAAAAGCTTTCCCCATGTTTCTTTGCTATTTAAGGGTTTACATAAGCATGTAAGCCTTCTCCCATAAAACTTTCAGTATTAAAGAAAACACGTTTTCCTAACGAGACTCCACTGTTTGGAATCTTACACAGACATGTACCTGCTCTTGAATCCATTCTGAGCTTCCATGAGGTTGCAGTGACTGTCAGTACACAGATAAACCAGTAGATACCATATCCCCACTTTGAGAGACAGAAGAGTAACAATGCTTATCTTTTTTTAACCTGCTCTCCCTTGCCAGTGCTGGAAGAGGTGAGAGAACCTCCTTTCCAATCAATTGGTGGCCAGAATCATCAGTAGCACCCATCACTCCTCATTCCCTACCACAGCCTCTTGCTGTTCTTGCACTTTGCCGTTAGATAGGTAGTTCTCAATTTAAAAACCTGCTATGGTCAGAGATGGGTAGTCCTGAGAGAAATTAGAGACCACTGAAAGCAAACCGGATATACACCAGTCCGCGGAGCTGGGTGGGCTGTTTCCAAAGCTGAGCTAAGGAGAAGCTGAGAGCTTCCATTGCCTTCCATTGCCTAGTGGGTGGCTGGTGAGAAGATGAAGACAGACTCTTCTCGGAAGCATACAGAGAAAGGACAAGAGACAACCAACAAGGTAGAAACAGGGAAATTCTGATCATCAACCAAAACGGTCCTCACATTCTCTGATTTTATGGAATGCCAGCCCCATTTTTCCAGGACAAAAGCTTATATAAAGAAAAAGCAATTTTCTTTTAGTGATATATTGGTTTCAGTTGAATGACAGTTGTGCCTTCTGTAAAAAAATTCATATGCAAATTCTTAGTTTGTGAAGCTTCTAATCTTCTGGGATAGAGTGTATATTCTAAAGCTGTAGGTCAAAAAGTTCTGCTCCTGAAGCACCACACGTGTTGTTGCAATATTCAAAAAAACGTGATCACTTTCAGCACATTTTATTATTCACACTGCCTTCATCCAGAGTGTTCTCATACAAATAAACAGAAGAAGCCAAGGTCTGGTAGGGGCAAGCAAAAGATCTGATGAAAAGAAGACACAAGTCAATAAATAAAAAAGACCTGAAAGAGCAAGCTGTTGCAATGCACTCATTCACGATGGGAAGAGGAAAATAACATCTTGTAACTGTAGAGCATATCTACTGAAAGCCTTTGGATAGTTCAGTTGGCAGCTGAAGAGGGCCCTGATAAGGTACAAGAGAAGGCGCAGCAGCATGATGGATTGTGCGAGTAATTATCTCAGAGGGCTACAATAATGCTGTAATTCCATTACTTCAGAAAAGATCTCAAACTCATTCATTTCTGTGCTGTGTTGAACAGACCATGCCAGTCTGGCATCTCTGAACTTTAGTAGAGGACAGTCCTAAATTTATATACCTGAAACCTCTAGTATTTCAGACTAAATGTCTATGGTTGTAGTCTGAGTAGAGACATAAAAATGCACAGGGGTTTAAACGGTACTTCAATGTAAAAAACAAACCACCAAGCCAAAGATCCTTTGAGAAAGGAAAAGCCTCTAGTAACTGTGAATAAAAACATTCTAGTTGCCTTTACAGCTTCTTGGTGGAAGACATTTCTAGATGGTTTTCACGTTCCCCCAAAACATAAACCATCTTGGGCTTGTTCTATTTGTGATACAGCTCTCTTTCACTAGACCTGCACATAATAGTGTTCCTCAGGATATTCTTGTTTTGCTCTGGCCACAAATTTCATCTATGTACATATTTAGGATACTATTTCTATGTTTTGGAAAGTCTTTTTCGTCAGCTGGAGTAGGAAAAGTGGCTCTAACTTGCCTGTTGGATACCTTACAGTCTTGCATGCAATCACCACATGGGCTTGGTGTCATCTTGGCAAAGCACTCGCCATAGGTTCGGTGCTTTACAAAAGTGTGCCCCATACATGCATCTGATTGGGTTTTTTCTGAGCTCAGAAAGAAATACAGATATTGCAGCTTCATTTACCCAACAGTTTTCTACTTACCTTTCCATGAGGCACTATATCAGGTCATATGATTACCGAGAGGGGGGGAACATAAAACATACTTTGAACTGAGAAGTGTAACAACGAAAAGCATGAAAAACATGCTAGAACTTAAGGAACTAGTTAATAGCAATAAAATGACTGGGAAGGGTCTGAAGAGCAAGCCGAATCAATCCAGGAAGCTGTTTATAAAATTAAGTCCAGATCTCTTAGGTCAAATAATTTCACCAAAGTTTAGGTGCAAAAGAAGCTCCATGGAAGGAGAAGAAGACAGACCGACAATATCCGATATAATTTGAAAATCTCTAGTTTCCTCTTCCATGAGGAATTCCATCAGTAACTATGAATACTTCTAGCAAGAATATTAAAATCTAATTTCAGGCCTATTCGACTGGTATTGCACAAACAAGTCACAAATCCATCGTTGATGACAATACTATTAAAATAGCACTTCCCTGTCTGGTTTTAAAGCACAAAGAATGAGACAGGTGTATGAAAAGAGAATTAATTGCTGCTCAGAAATACCTTGGAATTTGAACTGCAAAATAAAAGTATCACAATACCATAAAATCCCATAAGGAATTTTAAATTAGTATATGCCATTAGAGTTGGAAATTATGGTGCCACATTTGAATAGTGTGAGGTGAGTACAATGGGGGGGGAAGCTGGAAGGGTCTCAAAGCACTTAGATATTCAATGGTGTCTATATGTACTTCTGCTGAAGAGATTCTAAGAGCATCTGCATGGTTTTTAAGTGTCAGTAGAAGATTGGGGAAATCTTATCTAAGCTCTACTAGAATAAAATTAACTCTTTAACCATGCAAAAAAAGGACAAATGAATGTTAACTTGTAAATAAAGATTACGAAACAAAAAGTATGGCAAAGTATAGGTCAATGTTAGGATAAACAGAGCAATATCCTTGATTTAGACTCTTTATTGAAAAGACTCGCAGTCACACACAGTTTTGATTGATTAACAGTTCTTCATCTAATGGAGGTCAGACACCCTGCTAGCTAATTTTATTTAGTTAGTTTTGCCATTAAAATTGTTTACAACATCTAACACACATTAAGCACAAATTTATGTAAGCCAGTTGTAAGGCAATTTGGATATTTGAAAGCTTAAGTGACACAGGTAAACTATTGCAGGTGGAGGGACTGTATGGAACAAAAAACTCCCTGCAATAAGAATAATTGTTCTAAAGGCTGGAGTTGAACATACAATAATGTGAATGTAATAAAGAAAACCAGTGTGATATCCAGTGTATATAACAGGAAGGATTTAAAAGTTTGAAAATTTACTCTTCAAATTGGAGAGAAAGTTTGGTATGAAAATACTCAGTGTTGCAAACATTTAGGCAATTTGAAAGTTTGGAGGGTGAAACAAAAGATGTAGCGAGGAGTAAGAGGAATAGACAGACTGTAATGATTACAGGAAGAGGTGAAACAAGTAAAGCAAATAGCTGCAATATGAGTATATGTTACTGAACAGAAAGGTGACTTTAAGAGAGCAAAGCAGAAAATGTTGATATCTGAAAAAGTATAAGTCAAGGAAACCTCTTTTAAAAAGACTAGAATTAATACCTTTGTAGAGTAAATTAAGGAAAGACAGTTATCCATAGAGATGCCACAGCTAAAATTTCAAGAACGAAGCCTGACACAAAGAAAAGAAATTCAAGAAGTGTGCACTTCACAATTAAAATCATGAGACTGCAGAATGGGAGCTCAACTCTATTTCCAGAGGCTTTCTGTGCTGTAATTTCTGTATTCAAAGTGGAAGGAGGTTATCGTGGTTTACTCATAGCTGGCTTGTGACTGGCCTGATCAGACATAGAAAACTAATAGCTAAAAGAAAAATAAATAGTAAATTAATAGAAAATTAATTGATAATGTTAATATAGGCCATGTCAATAAGCACACTTAAAATGTCTCTTTAAAAGCAGCAGACATGTTCATACAGGATTTTGCACTTTGCTTGTTTTCTCCTTTTACTCATCTGAGCTTCCCCAGCCGTTGCCCATGGAAACACACGCTGCGAAGCTGACCACTAGTCTCAGTGCATGTGTCAGATCAACAGCTGGGGAGGCAATATTATTTATTTATTAATTTATCTGAGAGAATTAACTTTGGTTGGAAACTTAACCTGTCGATGAGGAGATAACACTTCCTTAAGTTACAACCGCATTTCTAAAAGCAGATCAAACCTCTGGGCATCATCACTACACTGACTACGGAGAGACAGTCCCAAACGAAGCAAACTTTCTTGAGCTTTGAGGAACTTTGGCTCAGATGAAATCTGAATGATACGATGCCTTATAAGATATTGCGCATCGAAATAAACCGTTCACAGCGATGCACGTATAGCCCTTCCAGAATTTGACCCAGATACACTAAAAATTTACACAGCTGCCGAGACTATGATCATTTCAGTTCCATGGATTTTCTGTAAGACTCTCCAGCTAATAATTTGCCTAATTAACCACTGCCAAATATGCTACAGGTCAAGGAAACAGTTGTAAAAACTTCCTAGGCTAGATCCATATGGCTTCAGCTACTCATTTATTCTAACGCACGTTAGGTCCGTAACATTTTGTTAACATATTTAAAAATTATCTATTAAATGAGTATAACCACAGCATGTGAAAAAGATTTAAACAGATGGTTAACAATGAATTGCTGGTCACCAAATGCAATATCTTGACAGATGACAGATTGTATATATCTTGCCAATTTGGCAATATCAGCTGGACTGGTTTAGAAGCTCTTCACAGCTCAGGGTTTTTTATTTGTTTTGTTTTGCTGTCTCCCTTCTTTTCGCTTGGAAAATTTCAGCTAACTGAAATTTTTGATGCAGTCCAAACACAAGCACAAGTACATTAAATATACAGCATATCCCTGGTGCAAAATCATTGTACTGTCAACAGTGCTCTACCATTTATACGAAATTTAGTAATCCCAGAGTTCTTTTAGAGAAAGCACATCATGATGAAAAGCTTTGTTGCCAAAGATACAGTTTGACTTTAAGGGATAGATGAGATGAGGGAGAGATTTCTGAAAATCAGAAGAGTTTTCTCCTTTTTTATTTATGAGGACTTTTTAAATTAGTTATTGATGTTAAAGAGTAGCAGGAAACATTATTTTAGTCTTATCTCCTTAAGAATATTTATTCTTGTGCAGATCTCAATTTGCTGCTCAACTAAGAAAAGTTTAGACTGCATTTCAGATACACTGGTACAAAATATGGCTTTTCAAGTTATACACTGTTTGAATTTTATTAGTGAAAATCACCATTTAATATTTTCATCATTTTCCCCAAATTGAAATAAAAGTACATCAGTCTGTCAGGTTTGAGGGAAACTGGGTGAGATTCAGATTCAGTTCACAAAGGAGCAAAGGGAAATCTTATTCATCCTCCCACTTTGTGACAGATGTACAAAGTAAACAGTTTGTCTGTCACAGCGTCGTATTTTGGGCTACATTTTCCCCAGTATCAAACTAGACACTTCATGGATTGTGTTGAGTAAAAGTAAAAGAAGAGGAAAAATAGTACTTAGCTGGTTGCCACTGACTGTAAAATCATGCTTTCTATATACAGCAAAATCTTAATCCTGTACAGGTAAAAATATTGTTCCAGTTCAGCTTTCTAGCAGCTCATCTCTGGAATTTTAATTCAACCTTAATGTTGACTGTCTCTGAATCTAAAAATAGCCCTTTTCATGTGCCATGTGATACTCAGGCTCAGGTTTATTTGAGCTGATTAACAGATAATCAACATTTGGCACAAATGCTTGATTAAACCCCACATCCTGAGCTGGATGTGGAGAGCTGAATGTTCACTCCTGTCATTAGAATCTAGATGCCACAAACCAAATGCTATGGTTTATAAATAATTCATACACATGCATTTGATACCGTCTCTGTAAAGTGAGTTCAACATTCGAATGAGAGGGGCTAGAGTAAAAACCTTTAATGGAAAATCGTGTGTCAGAAATTGGTACATCATGGAAAAAACACACCGAACAAAATAAAACCTAAATAAGTCATGTGGAACGTGCCTAATCTATTGCTCATCTTAAAGAGAGATAAAAACTTACTGGTTCTTTCCCAAATCCTTCAAGAAATTCTCTTTCTTTCCCTCAACCATGCATGATTTCTCACACTTTTGAATAATAAGAAGAAAAGGATAGAGCAAAAAAGACCTATTTTAATAAACAGAATTCTAACCCATTCATTGTTAGCATGCTATTTTAAAGCCTTTATTATTAACCTCTGCAGGAAACTGAACTGCATATATTTTTCCTTTAATATCTCACCTCATTTCCTTTGTTTTATATTACCTCTGTTATGCAATATTACATAAACTTGACTTCACCAGCAAGTTAATATCTTCAAATCCTAAACAAACAGCCAAAACAAAACTGAAACCCAGCAAACAACCAAAACCCAACAACAGATTTGTTAACAACAAATAATTATGCATTCTGTTTCTGCGCTTTATTACAGAACCCATATCTGGAAGACTGGACCCAGATTTTATTAATAAGAAAATTATCAAGTATTGACCTTTGGCCAACTGACTCTCTCTTTTTTTTTTTTTTTTTTCTCCAAAACTTAATCTAAATTAGAAAAAACTCAGGAAAACATAATAAACCATGTCACCTTGTGAGACAATAGGTGGTGTTCCGGAAACATTTCTGAAAATAGCTCAGGAAGGGTTATGCTGGTTGGAACCATCTATGTACGCGCTCTTAGAGAGCTCCCTGCTAAACTAGCTAAAAATTGCAAAGCAGACAGCAAGGCATTATTAATTTTGCTTACTTCCTTCTAAAACATATACCTTTTAAATTGAAAAGGGCCCAACATTGTGTTTCAGTAGTCACCTTTTTCTTTCCCTGTTTTCTCTATGTGAGCGTTCACGTTCCCTGCCAAACCAGCAACTTCCTTCAAATGAAAGAAGTGCCTTCAATCTCTTTACATTTCAAATTTTCAGTAAAAATTCCCTTCAGCTTTGTCCAAACTCCAAAAAACCTTAAACTGCACTTTTGGAATTATTTCTGGAATACATGCTGCATTCAATATCCCACACAGAAGATGCACAGAGAATCGTGTAACAGCAATTACTGATACAGGTTTCTCTTGATATGACTCAGCAGCCCTTGGGACTTAGCCTTTTTTCTAGACTCAGTAGAACAGTTTCTTCTTCAGACTATAGCTCCAACGTCGTGCCCTGCATAATATATGTGGTAAGAGATCACAAAATGTCAAACTGGCATGAACTATATCTTTTAATGAAATATTTCATTTAGTAAATACAGACACTACAGTAGGCAATACACATTATAAACATATTAGGAGTCAATGATGTATGAAAACCGTAGTTTGACAAGTACTTTGTTGAACAGCTTTAACAGTCAGTAATATCTACCTCCTACCAAATAACCCTTAAATGTCTATAATTTTTGGAATACCAGCTTTTTCCTCAAGTGAATTCTGAAAAGCTTTATCAAAAAAGCTTTCTCTGAAGGAATTCTGTTGGGCTGTATGTAAAAATTGTTCTTTTATTATCACTGAAATATATGTTATTCTATAATTCACTACAGAATATATAAGATTAGGAAGCAGAGAAAAAGATTATTGATAACATGTAGAAATTTCACTGTACTGAGGAAAGTAACCTGCTATATAAAAATTAATATATGTGCATTCAAACTATGGGAGTGTTATATATATAATTTTTTTAATATGATCAGGCCTCTTCTAGCATTCTTCTGTTCTAACAGCATAGGCACAAACACCTGTGCTTACCAAAGTATGACTTCCCTTTGCACGCATTTTGCCACTCCAGTATATCATGCTGTCATGTTAAATCATACGCCTTCCTCCTTTCAGATTAAATCTCAAATTGCATATATTGCTTTTTTTTCTTAAGCATGGAGTCGCTAGTAAAGCGCAGTGGGGAAATAATCACAGGATATACTGAATATCGGATTAAATTTACCAAAGAATTGCCAAACTGTGATTGTACTTTATAAAATATGCATTTAATCACAGAAAATTCAAGATACTGAAATGTCGCCTTCTCTGCCTCCCAGTTTCTTGCCTTCTTCTCACCATCCTATCTTCTCAAAAATGCAAAACACAATTAGCAAAACCTAATACTGAAGAAACTCCCAAGTTCAGAATGGTGCTAATACTGCTTCTGAGAACACAGGGACTCTTCATGCAGCCTAGAAGTGAAAAACTTAAGAAAGAAGAAAAAATGCTCAGCTTGTTTTACTTACATATAATAAGGCTAAAATATACATTTTATCTGAAAATACTAATTATGTATTAATTAGAAACCAAATTGTACTGCACTTTAGAAATCACTTTTGGAAGGGTCCCGATGTGCATGATACACCCAACTTAAGAAACTTGCTAGAAAGCCAGCGATGTCTTTCAACAGTTAAAATGACCACTAAATAACAGACAGTTTACAACCTGGTTTTCTGTGCACACTTGCTGAATCTTCATAAAGTTGTATAGAAAAACTAATTATGATTAATGCTAACCTGTTGAAAAAATTGTATGTACTTTAGGGTAGAAATCAGCCCAAAATGGGATGATAACAGGAAATATACTTGTTGTGCCAAACGAAGACGGAAGAAAATTAGTAATTAAAACCCAAAGGTGATTGCTGGGTAACAGGAGGACCAAAACATGCGGTCTGGCAATTGCATATCAATTTCTGTAATAGATAATTACATTTTAGGCTGTAATGTGCAGGAAATTTCTTTATAAAGCAATCCCTTTACTTTGCATTATACATAACTTGCAAGGCATACCAGGAAAAAAATCTCCCCTTTTTCTTACAAACACTAAGCAATTACTTCTTTATAGATATATTGGGAATAAAGTACTGCTACACATACTGGAGTCCTCACAAGCTTTTATTGCAAAAAAATCAAACCTTACTATGAAACCTATGAAACCTTCATGAGCTTTATAAAACAATCACGTGTTGAGATTTCCTTTAGAATGCTGTATTTTGGAGTCACATTAGTAATTCCAAGTTCTAACTAGTCTCTGCTTACTTTTTGGTAGCCTTTTCCTATTTTCAGTATGCATTCCTTCTTCCTGAAAGAGAACTGCTAGCAACAAAAGATCTTTTTTGTTTGTCAGAAAGGCTATTTATGAAATTCTTGGGGAAGTCCTGGTTTTGTTTTTTTGTTAAGGGTAGTAAATCAGAGCTTCTGGACACCTGCTGCTCCTAAGGCAACCTATTTTGTAGACATTCTTCTTAGACTGTGCAGCTGTGCTTTATTCATTTTCTTAATGCAAAACTCTGCCTTTGAGCAGCTTTGAAGATACTAACTAGCTAAAGGGTTGTCATCAGACAGAAACATAAAAAATTAAGACGTTTTCTGAAGAGTACGTTTATGCTCGTTATATGCAAGAGCACCACATCCTGTTATGGTAGGTAACAATTTGCTGGGAAATCACAATGTCAGAATTTGGAATGCTCTGCCTAGGGAGGTGGTTGAGTCACCATCCCTGGAAGTGTTCAAAGAGAATCTGGATGAGGCACTTAGTGCCATGGTGTAACTGACAAGTAGGAGTAGGTGTAGGTAGTAGGTGTAGGTGTTGGGCCATAAGTTGGACTTGATGATCTCAAAGGTCTCTTCCAACCTTACAATACTGTGATACTGTGAATTTGCCGATACAAACTCCTTGGGGGCCAAATCTACCACTATTTATGTCATAAAGAAAATGCTTCCTATCAGAATTAATTGACTACTTCAGCTATTTTAGTCCCACTGATCCAGGTGATCTACCAAGGACCCCCAAAATCAGCATCAGGACTGCATACATTTCTACACCAGAAGAGTGTGGGTAGTTATAACCTGCTTTGGAGAATAGTTCAGAGCTCCTCCAACAAAAATGGATTAAGCCCAATGATTAATACAGGTCATGGACTGACTCAGCAGCACGTTTAGTCTGCACTTTTGGTTTGCCACACCATCAGCCTTGCTTTCCTGGTAGTACGGCTACTGCTGCTTTATACACATGGAAAAAACATTGCACACAGGACATTTTCAAGGGAACGTTATTACAAGTCGTTACAATAATTCAGAACAGAAGAGGTTAAGAAATAAGCTATGCTAAAGTTTCTTCTTAAAAAAATATCAATCTGAGAGATTGCATATTCAAGAAAGGAACAGCCTGAATTCTGAGGAAGGATCGGTAAAAAGGTACTATAACACAAAATGGATGAGTATTGGCAAGTTCATAAAATCATAGAATTACCCGAGTTGGAAGGAATCCAAAAGGATCATTGAGTCCAACTCCTGTCCCTGCCCAGTACACCCCAACCTTCACCCCGTGTGACTGAGGGCATTGGCCAAATGCTGCTGGAATGCTGGCACACTCGGTGCCGGGACTGCTTCCCTGGGGAGCTGTGCCAGTGCTCCACCACCCGCTGGGGGAAGAACCTCTGCCTGATGGCCAACCTAACCCTGCCTGGCACATCTTCCTGCCATCCCCTCCAGCCCTGTCACAGGGCCCCAGAGAGAAGAGCTCAGCCCCTGGGTCACCTCCCTCCCCTGTGAGAAGGCAGCAAACAGCTCTGAGATCCCCCCTCAGGCTCCTCTTCTCCAGGCTGAACAGACCCCGTGCCTTCAGCCGCTCCTCAGACGCCTTCCCCTCCAGAGCCTCCCCCAGCCTTGTGGCCTCCTCTGGACATTCTCCAGGAGTTTGATGTTCTTTTATATTGTGGCTCCCAAAACTGCCCCCAGTGCTCGAGGTGGGGCCGCCCCAGAGCAGAGCAGAGCGAGACAAGTTGTAACAAGCAGGATTATATTCCTTTATTTGGGAATGTAGTGGGCACTCTAGTATGAAATCACGAAGTCTATACTGTCTATAGCACGTTTCTTATGTCAAAAAATGGAAGGGAGCCAACATAACACCAATACTTGAGATGACCCTGAAGAACTACTAAAACAAGCATGTACTGCTTGTCTTAGCTCTGTACAGCACTGTCAGACAGGCTCACAGCTGAGAGGGTCCTTTGGAGTGAGTCATATATCTATTACTCTTGAGTAAACTGGTTTCCTCATCAGAAGCCCAACTGGGCTTGAAATTTCTCCTTCCTAGAATCTGCTTGGGGTAGCCTGAAAGTTATGTTTTCTCCAATCAGCTCTGATAAACAATGTGTGGAGAGGAAACCTGTTCTGCCTATGCACTCCATAACCAGTTTATGTTCTACACACATTTGCTTCCAGAAGATGAACTGTGGGCTATATTCCTGTAAATAAGCAATTCTTGCCTTTTTTTTGGCAATTATTGCTCAAGATATAGGTAAACACAAGGCAAATCAACAGCAGATAAAATGATCTGAGGTCATCTCAGAATAAAACTGATTAAATGTTGTATTAGAGAATGATTTGTGCTTGAACGACATCTGATGGAGGTTCACCTGAACGAGGCAGCCATTGGGAGCTGGACTGTGCTGGCTGCAGGACACGAAAACTGGTGAGTCAGGTTACAGAAGCGGTATTTAAACTGGGCAGTCAGTACAGATGCAGTGTAAGGTACAAAACATTAAGATTTATACTACAGCAGAGACCTAGGATCTCCTAGCATCTCAAAAGAAAGCACACTAAAAACTTCAATGCCCCCAACCTATACAAACCCTCTGCAAATTGCAGTAGATACAAAAGGCACTCAGAGAAGACTGGATTTTGCAAAGGCATAGCTCAACTCTAATTTATTTAGCAGTACGTATACCATGCTACTATACCAAATGTCATGGTTTTGGATGTAGATAAAAGCATTGCCAAATGCATTATGGATGTCATTATCTATATTGTTAATTTTTTTGCAGATCAAGCAAACTGCCATAGGCTAGAGGATTCATACTCGACAGTGATTTAGCAAGCTGTTTTCCCTAAATCCACCTGCTTGTTATACTTCGTAAGATTTCTAGCTGAACCTCAATTATATATTCAGATGTTTAATGAACAAAAACTTTTTGCTTTCTTGCTTTTACCTTCCATTTACTGCTAAATAACCTTCTTTGAAGTGATTGTCAGGACACTCATTCACTACAGGCTCACTGCTGTCATTGTTCCACCCCAGCCATCAGACTGGAGAAAGCTGAGTGTGTAGGGTGCAAATTCCTTAAGGAAACACCATGGAATTGCCTTGCCAAGAGCTACACGGTGAACAGAAACATCTGCAATTCCATAGTGTTTGGTGAAGGCATAGCTGGAAGTTCAGACGGTTTCTAAGCGGTGTCAGGAATCTCTGAGGCTGCCTGGAATGAATCACATCTTGTGGGCCTTCCTTATTACTGTCATAACAGATTCCAACGCAACCTGCTCTGTGTGGAAACCTTTTAAAATGAATAATCTAAAATAGTCAGTCTCTTTATAGCAAAGACTACTGACCAGAAGACAAGAAAATAGTTTTATTTACCTGGTTTTGCACTTTTGCTCGAAGTGCCTGTTTATTTACTCAAATACTGAAAGTTATCCAGCACGTGTGATAAGGTGTGAGAATCACTGTGCTGAGCTGTGTGAGAGCAGACTTGGAACAGAGACAAAGAATAAAGCATCTTCACACGAAGGCAGAGCAGATTCCTGGAAGCAAAAATCAGGCTAGCACTTAGTGGTCATATTTATCTTTCCGAGGACTTCAGTAAAAGTAAGGCTGGAAGGAAGGCATAGTCTAAGAATCTTCATCAGAAAGGCATTCATCTGGGATCCTTGGGACAACACAGTTTTCAGACTTCTGGCCTGCTCTCAAGTAACAAAACCCCCCCTGGTCACAGTCTAAAAAAGTGAGAAATAGCTGATGATTCTGAATGAATATCCCTTTTGTGACCTCTTTGTTTGATTTGAGTTTCACTGCCTAAGCACACGCTTGAGGCTCCTGAAAGGTTAACGCATGAATGTAATACAGCCAGTATTCTCAAGGCTGATTGATTCCCAGACCTAAAGAAGGGACCTCATACTTCCATGTTGTTGGTGCTACCTGACAGAATACGAAGTTTTCACATGCTGAAGTCCTACAAAACGTAGGTAGGATTTCCGAAGGGCCCGTCAGATTAAGTATTTCAGTCCAAAACAAGAGTGTAGAACTGGACATAAATGAATTTGAAAGAAAATTTTCCCTTAAATAATTTCAAATGCTGACAGTGTATAAATTAAATTATAGACAGGAGGAGTAGTTCTACACAGACTCCCAAAATTCTTATGACACTATGAAGCTGGAGTCACAATTACATGCACTGCACATAAAATACGGCATAGAGTGGTACAACCTCATAAAGCTAGTTAAGCTATTACGACTTTGATACCCCTAGATAGTTTAGGATCTTTCAGCATTTGAAAACTGCCCCAAGACAGGTGGGATCCAGATATAGCAAAGTTCATGAAACAATCTTACTAGTAATAGTAATAAAGCAATCTTGCTAGGAATGCTTTACTAATAACAGTATAGAGAGCTCCTGTAATCTTTTTCACTAGAAAACTATTAACTATTTTCACCTGAATCATACTTCAAGACCACTGGTGAAGATGCTTAGAAACAGGGAAGACTCAAATATTAAGGCCCATCATAAATTGAAGATATTTCCTAAACTTTATTATAATACAAGCTATACTATGTGAGAAAGGAAGTTCATATATTAAAATCAGATTTTTTCTTCAAGCAGCGGACTTACATTCATCAGTACCATCATCGCAGAATTGAGTTTCAAAATAAAAATACTGATTGCCCAAGGTGGATCCTGTTTAGCACTTGGAAGTGTCTGCTGTAAACGTTCTTCCTCCTGAAGCGAGAGGGGATTTCCTAAGGCTGGAAAACTTGTGAGATTGTGGAAGCATCCCTGGAGCCCTGGAAAGAGCTAGGATAAGTGGCGGAGGAAAAGAAATAATAGTCACATACCCAAGCACAGATGTTCATTTTCCTAGAGCCTGACATTATTCCCACCCTTTTGTACACAGACATAACAGCCAGTTACCAAAAGGCTGGATGGCATCAACATATCCCTTTTCTGCTGCTCCTGACACCAGGAGTATCCATACAGACAGCCAAAGAGAAATTCAGAGGACTTGACTCCTGAATGCAACTGCAAATGTGGGTTTAGCCTAAAATTTAAATGAAAATCACAAGTGGATGTAGAGAGGCTCTGGAGTCGTTAGGGGTGGTCAAGATGTCTGAGAGAGCTGGGGGGAACAGAAAGAGGCTTAAATCTGGAGTGTAAAGAGTGAAATAGACAAGAGTTAGGACTGAAGGGACCTTTCCATTACCAATGTTAAGTGATGTCTGATGGCACAATCCTTATGAAGGCCTTTGTTAATAGAGGGGAACATTCTCACATCTCCCCTTGAGACATGGAAGTCCCAGTCCCATAGAATCATAAGGTTGGAAGAGACCTCTGAGATCAAGTCCAACCGTACCTGTCCCCTTACTAAACCCTGTCCCTAAGGAACTCATCCACCCGTCTCTTAAACCCCTCCAGGGATGGCGACTCCACCCCCTCCCTGGGCAGCTGTGCCAGGGCCTGACAGCCCTTTCAGGGAAGAAATCCTTCCCCATGTCCAGTCTGAACCTGCCCTGGCACAACTTGTGGCCATTCCCTCTGTCCCATCGCTGTCACTGGGGAGCAGAGCCCAGCCCCCACCCCGTCACAGCCTCCTTTCAGGCAGGTGCAGACAGGGATGAGGTCTCCCCTCAGCCTCCTCTTCTCCAGGCTGAACACCCCCAGCTCCCTCAGTCTCTCCTGGCAGCACTTGTTCTCCAGCCCCTCCCCAGCCTCGTTCCCTTCTCTGGACGCGCTCCAGCCCCTCAGGGTCCTTCTTGGAGTGAGGGCCCCAAAGTGACCCCAGCACTCGAGGTGCCCTCCCCAGCGCTGGGCACAGGGGCACAATCCCCTCCCTGCTCCTGCTGCCCACGCTGGGGCTGACACAGGCCCCGATGCCATTGGCCCTCTGGGCCCCCTGGGCCACTGCTGGCTCCTGTTCAGCCGCTGTGAGCCAACACCCCCAGGGCCTTCTGTGCCAGGCAGCTCTCCAGCCACTCCTCCCCAAGCCTGTGACGCTGGGGTTGTTGTGTCCCACGTGCAGGACCCGGCCCTTGGCCTTCTACAGATGTTAAACAAGTTTGTGGGAATAAATTGGATTTAACTCCTAACAGGTCACCATGAAGGAATACCAAAGCATTCCCTTTTATTTCTGTGACACCACTGCACACAGCTCCCTTATCCTTAAAGCAAGATGTCACAGGACTATAGAAGTGTTTTTTCCATGAGCACAAGGACTCAATAACAGAGATTTATCCTTAAGATTACGGCAGTACAAAACAGAGTTGCAAACCAGATGATTCACCACCCGTTGAATGTTGCCAGTCACTGGGATAGTCACTCACAGCTTTGTCTGCTGTTGAATATCTAAAAGCCCAAGCCAGGTCAGGCTAAACCTGTGGTTGACTCACAGAGAGGTAATCATTCCCTTCAGTGCTTAGTTGAGAACAGACCTTACACTGACAAGCTATCTGATGGATGAGTGGCGATGTTTTTCACCTTGTAACTGTCTGGCAAGGGCAGCGCACGCAGTCTTGAATTACTTGCCAATTTCAGCTCACTTCCAAGAAACAGGCTGAGGTCAAGGCTGTAATCAGCTTCAACTAGATCCAAATAACCATGCACTGTGTACTGAGGCCATGATATTTTAAACAATGGAAAATAGTTAATATGATGATAACAAAAAGTTATAGTTTCATTACTGTTTTTCAATTATAATAGAAGACATTTCCTCCCCAGCAAGAAAAAAAGAGATCTACTGTAATCTAAGTTATGATACTGATAGCACAAGGTGTTGAATATGGTATTGGAACTATATTTTTATATTTCTTGATTCTATACATCCACATAACATACTGCTATCTAAAAATGTTAGTGAATATAGAAAATATACCAAGATTGAACTGCAATAAATATTCCCTATAAAACTTTCTAAATATAAAAATTGGTCCATGAACAATTACAATTCATAGTTTTTCCTGATTGCAGAAATATCTTTCTATAAATATAAAGTAGCGATACTGCAGGTTTATAATCAGACGAAAAATTCCCAGAGTAATAAATCTTTAAGAAGGAACAAAAAAACTCCCATAAAAATGGGAGGAATGGGGATCTTGCAAAGAGGAAAAATAAATTCTTCTTTATACTCATCTATATTCATAAAGATAAATAACTCTTCCAAACATTAGTATGATAACCAAGTAACAAGTGGAACAGTTCCGAAGCAGCATTCCAAATTCAACACGTTATTTCACTTTTCATAGTAGGTTAATTTAAGGTGAACAAAATGATAGGAGGTGTTACGCTTGTACTAATTCATATCAGGTTTTTGCAACAGAAGGTCATATCTTTAATATGGTTATTTCAAAGGAAAAACATAAAATTACCAAAGATTTTCTAATGAACTCTTCTAATGAAAAAGAGAAAAAGATAGGAATTCACCCTTGTCTTTAGTTGTGTGTAGAATCACTAATGTGAATATTTCTATTTTACATCAAAGTATAAGATGAGCTAATTATTGCTGAGATGCAAAAAGAGGCAATGAAGGGATATTATCTCTTACCTCTGTCTTATGTGAGACCAGTTTTTAATCCCATGTCCAGTGTGAATATCAGTCCTCTAAGAGGTTTATTAAAAACTAGAAAAGGTTCAGAAAAAATGATTTTGAACCTGGAAAGCAAATGGTACAAGTGCTAAATTAGTCATATCCCTTAGTTTTTAAGAGAAAAAGGTGAAGAAATTCCCAAGCACAGACTAAAAATTACCTACAAAGACTAAATATATCCGATGCTACACAGTATTTTAAATCTAGAAAAGAATAGGCAAAGGTGTTACATAAATAGCTGTTGAGCTGAACAGCAACAGAAGCAAAAGCACTGAAAGTAATTAAATGCTGGGTCAGCTTGTCAAAGAATGTTGTGATGAATCTTTATTTCATGTTTCTACAGTGAGATTACAACTGCCTGAAAGGAGGTTGTGGCGAGGCGGTTGCTGGTCTCTTCTACCCAGTGACAGCAACAGAATGAGAGGAAATGGCCACAAGTTGCACCAGGGGAGGTTCAGACTGGACATGGGGAAGAATTTCTTCCCTGAAAGGGTGGTCACTGGCACAGCTGCCCAGGGAGGGGGTGGAGTTGCCATCCCTGGAGGGGTTTAAAAGCTGGTGGATACATGGTTTAGTAGGGAGACAGGTATGGTTGGACTCGATGATCTCGGAGGTCTCTTCCAACCTTATGATTCTATGATCACTTTTCAAAAAGGAATGTTTTAGGTGTCATTATTACTGGTTCAGTAAAAAAAAATTCTAACATTCAGAAAGTGATTGCTTCTTAAAATAGTCCTGTAGGACAATGGTAAGGAAGCAAGAGAAAAATAAGTAATATTTCAAGTATGAAAACTGAAAACAATTACTCATGTTCTGATAACCTGATTCATTCCAAATTACTTCTCCAGCCTTAACATTTGCCAGAACATGAACCCTGAGCTTTGTGACAAGGAGTAAGAGGGAAAGAGCTCTAACTTGTCTTCAAATTCCAAGTGGTTTCAAGCATGGCATTTACATCGCCACATTTGTGTAAGACAAAGACTTTTATTTGTAAAATAAGTCTTAGAAGTCTTAAACTCAAATTGAAACAATCTAGATGATTGATGTTGCGTAAAATACACATAATGAACACATCAAAGTAATTTTTTGTTCAAATACATTAAAAATTTAGAAAACTCAAACTGTGTAAAATTCCTTTTAACACCAGCTGCAAGTTACAAATGAAGCAAGACAGACCTCCAACGTGCCTCCAGTCCTTGGGATCTTCCTAAGTGTTCAGGACTATTTTTTGAGAGTACAGAAACTTGTGCTGTCTTGCGAATATAAATGTGAATCTCAGATTTCAAAAGAGGCAAACTGAGATGGCATGTGAACATATTTTGAATATTTAAAATGTATATCCTAAGGCTAAATAAAATTTGACTCAGCGCGAAAAGAAGTTCTTTCTAATGAAAAAATAGTCAATAATTTTACTCAGATGATAGATGACTTTCCAAGCAGGCAGACTACACCTTCCAACAACGGCAGAATATGGTCTTATCCTCCCAGGCAAACGCACATGAGCATTATGGATTACCTGCACAAATTTGGGGTTTCCAGAAATATCAGGTTCACTATACATGTGTTACAAGATAAATCTCTGCCTGCTTTTTAAGCACAGCACATAAGCAGGGGCTGCCACAATCAGAGAAACTTATGCAAGCTGTGTCTTGTTTCTGTTGCTCCTGACAGCTCCTCAGAAAAGGAGAAGAGGTGGCTGTATGTAGATTTTTTCACCAGTAGCAATTGTCTTTCGTAGTGGCCTACAGCCACCCCATCACTTGGTAGAGGTGCAGTTCGGAAAAAAGCTTACTGAGTATGAGCTTCTGTATGCGTTCAGTTCCAGAGTCCTCACGACAGTGAGGCCATGAATCTGTTAGAGCGAGTGCAGAGGAGACCACAAAGATCATCAGAGGGTTGGAGCACCTCCCCTGCGAGGGCAGGCTGAGAGAGTTGGGGTTGTTCAGCCTGGGGAAGAGAAGGCTCCAGGGAGACCTCACAGCATCATAAGGTTGGAAAAGATGTTTGAGATTGAGTCCAACCTAAGGCCCAACACCTACACCTACTCCTACTTGTCAACTACACCCTGGCACTAAGACCCTCATCCAATCTCTCCTTAAACACCTCCAGGGACGGTGACTCCACCACCTCCCTGGGCAGCGCATTCCAATGGCCAATCACCCTCTCAGTGAAGAACTTCTTCCTAATGTCGAGCCTAAACCTCCCCCGATCATGCAGGGAAGATACCTTCCTTAACAGCCTAAACAATTCACTTCTCTAATAACCCTTTCTCTTACCTGCTTCAGGTGTACAGGTTTATTTTTACTGGGAGTTCTCGGTATTCGAATTTGTTGTTAATAGCAAGTGTTAAACTTATCATCATACTTTTTTGATGTAAAAGTACACAGTATTTCCTACAATAGCTTTGATATAACTATTGGCAAATAACTATCTCATTAATTAATGGGTATTTACCTGATTTAATCCTTTTTTCTTTCATTATCTCACATTATGACAATGAGAAGATAGCTGCTGTGGCCTGCTTTGGATGATTCAAGTTTTATCTGTCTGTTCGAAGAACAATTTGGGGACTATTGATTCAAAAAATAAACTGTGCAGAGAAACAAACAACATGAATCACTAGGTGAAGCTAGGGGGGATGGGATGTAACTGGAATCAGACATTGTTTTTTAAAAATAGCAAAAAGGAAGAAATTGTGATATGAAGGGATTACTCCTTGTTCCCTCGTCATCTTTAGAACATGTTAATCTCATCTACATTTAGAAAGCCTGTGATATTCTCATAGTTCGAGAATATCATAGACCCAAATGGATAGATCCCAAATCAAAAAAGAGGTCATTTGTGCTCACTTGCTTTTTCCTTTCAGCAAACAGATTTCATATAGTTAAAAGATGCTATGGGGTTCATCACAAAAGCCAAAGGATGACATTTAGTATCCTGCTCTATACAGGAACTTAAAGCACATGATCTGACAACTCATTTTTACTTCACATATCAATCAGTGAAAATTACTACTCTCTGGCTTCATTTTCCCTATGTATGTGCACGTATCAGGAGATAATTCTATTTACTCTTGTCAAGCATTTTGAATTCCACAGGAAAAAAAAAGTGCAGAAAGCATTATTAGCGTTAATATATTTCTAAACAAAATTTTTACACCTGATTTCACTACTCAGATTACTTTCTTCTGCCTGTGAAGTTCAGTACGCCACTTTCCCCCTGATCATTGACAAAATGTGCGATTACCCTTTTACTTAGTACACTATGAAACTAACTAGCTCTAAATATCTTGTCTTAAAAACTCTGTCAATTTAACTTTCATTGGGTTTTAATAATTAAAAGAAGAAATAAATTTTTTACCGTTTCAGACTTAAGCACTGAAAAGTAATAAATGTTCTCAAAACTTGGAATAAATTGTACATAGTTTGTTTTGTAGATTTTGTGTTTACTGTTAGCTAAGACAGTGAAAGAGTGAAAAAAGAACAAAACGGCATTTACAGATTTTCATTAAAAGAGAATTCAGCCTTGGGGAGAATAAGTAAGAGTAAAGGCATTTACTGTGACAGGCAAACATTGTGCAGTGAATAATTTTCCTTCATCTATGGCGGCTCTTTGACAGTAGGAACATAGCATTTACTTATTTAAAGAGAATAAATTAAACATAAACTTTGAAGACATAAATTCTATGTTGAGCAGGCAGTAGGAAGTAGAGGAAGTATCAGAAGTTGTATCCTTGGGGGAGAGAATCCAGACCAGAACAACACCTCTTTCTCATACCCAATTTACTCTCATGAAATTCTGTTATCACCTAAAATTACAAAAATGTAAAACTGAGCAATAAGGTTCTAGTATTCTTCCATTTCACGGTAGATGAGACAATTTCCATCTATTCAACATCCCATTCTGTATGAGATAACTAACACCCAAACAGCAACAGGAATGAGAGCCTTGCGTTCATAAGCTGCACCACAGCTACCCATCACAGGGGAGAGTTTATCGTTCTCTGATCAACTCTTTGCTTACTTGGGTCTAATAATTTTGTTTTTTAAAAAATGTTTATAATTAGACTACTAAGTTTGCAAAAGATATTGTATTGATAACTCTTTATCCTTCTATTCCTTTGACATCTTTTCTTCATTTGCAGTTACAGTATTTTACTTACTTTCGATTTCTGTGGATTTAAGCACCAGACAAGCATGTTATCACTGGGAGGGAAAATTAGTCTTGAGAAAAGAAGTTCTTCAGCAGACACTGACCTGTGAACACTAGAAGGCTTTTCAGCGACAAAGGACCAGCCTTCAGAAGATCACAGTTTCACAGTATCATAAGGTTGGAAAAGACCTTTGAGATCATCGAGTCCAACCTATGACCCAACACCTACACCTACTCCTACTTGTCAGTTACACCATGGCACTAAGAGCCTCATCCAAATTCTCTCTGAACACCTCCAGGGATGGTGACTCAACCACCTCCCTAGGCAGCGCATTCCAATGGCCAATCACCCTCTCAGTGAAGAACTTCTTCCTAATGTCAAGCCTAAAGATAATTTGGAGATGTCAGACTGGCAACTAAGGGCTGAAGGAACTTATCAAATATTTCCTTGGCTAGCAAGCTTCTTTCCTTACCTATTTCTGTTTTTCTAAAACTGTATCCAGCATCTGAGGCTTCTAGTATGAAAAAAAGATGAAGGGTGAACAACCTGGTCCTGTGCTAACATCTGCAAATTTCCAAATCAATTACAACACATGCCACTATCTTCAAAGATTTGCTGGTGCTATTTGAGCAGAAGCATTTAGTCAAGGAAGACTTCACTGGAGTTTCATGTTAAAGACTTCTATCTACTGCTCGCTTGTCTGCTTCTGAATAGTTGTTTCAACAGCTGTTTTAATTCAATTTATCTTGTTATGTATGAAGAATTAATTGAACAAATTACATCAAAGGAATGGCCGAAATTGGTAATATTAAAATTTCTATCAACTCTTTTTCTTTTGCACACTGTCAGCTCTGGCTTATCATTTCACATGTTGGCCCATGATTGCTTTTGTACTTCATAATTCTGTGCATAACTCTCTTTGACATCAAGAATGATCTCAAGAAAGTAAAAATGGCAGAAAAGCCCCCGTGTTTATTACAAGCCGTTTCTAGTATGAAACACTGGTGATTATGAAGCCTCTGAAACAAATATTCCTCTGTTTCCACCCACGAACAACACCGTGAAGATGGACATCACTGTGGAAATGTTGAAATTCCCAGCAGATTGTAGCCCGGATGACAAAACAGCTTCACTGGCTGCTCATTTCAAAGCAACTACAAGCAACTTCAGCCTCATTTCCAGCCACATCCAGTTCTCGTCAAAGAACAGTTGCAAATATCACAAGCACTCCCTACATGTCCACGGTTTTGCTCTGTTTTCCAGCTGATGAATGGGAAGCCATCAGTTGTCAGGATTCTTAAAAAGGGATTAGAAGCCGCTTTGACATTTTAGAGGAATCAGATAATTCAGTAATTTAACTGAATTATTTCAATTTTACCTGTAAAGTTCTACTGCTGCCACTATCAGGGCTCCTAAGCAAGAAGATCAGATAGGTATCAATAATATAGAAATATTGGATCCATATTTCACAGTACTATATACGATTACTTCTATGCCATCTTTTCCCTGTAAGAAGTACTAACTTCTACAAGAGTATTCCCTAAAAAACAGAGTACTCTTAAATAAATACTTTTGATCATTCATATCCTTCACATTTCTTCTCTGAACCTTACCTCTGGTGGTGTAAATTTCAATGTTTATATTGATGAAGACTATTTATTTTGCTGTTTATCTAATTAATAAGTGATTTAGCTTTGAAAATCAATCTGGGTTTCCCAAAAAACATTTGGACAAACCCAATTTAACTTAGGAAAGGGCTGATCTCACAGTGCTTCAACCACTCTGTCTCCAACAATTTACCCAGAATAAATGACATATAAGGAAAATATTCACATACAAAACCTCTTCCATATCTTGATCAAGTTCATACAATCCTTGTATATGAAGATCAATCTTTTCAGAAAAGTACTAGAAGTATACTGAAATCATATAAACTGTTATCCTGAATATTGCAAATTCTTATGATGCTAACATACTATATATTCTGCTTGCTCAGTTCTTGTATCTCATTTTAATTGTGAATAACTTATGGAAAAATATTGACATAAAAAATACTATTAATTTTTATCTATGTGTGAACAAACTTTCCACATTAGGTATCAATACATTACTCTTTACATCTAACACAGTATTGTTTTAAAAAAAAAATCAGTAAAGTTTATTAATAAGTACATAGCCTAATTCAGGAAGAGTTAAATATTTAGCCTAGAGACAAAGTATGTGCCATCCAGAACCCACGAGAGTGAATAAATCTCCTTCTTATCACTCTAGGAGCTGTCATATAATATTAAAAACATCTACTTGAAACTACTTTTATAACAACAGTAAAACCATTCAGCAGTTAAAGGCAACCAGGCAAAAGCACAGAAAGGATACTGTTATCCAAGTGAGTGCAATACATCATAAAACAATATTTAACCCAGAGATAAAATCTCTGCAATCCACAAGCTACAGAAGTGTATGTATCTATTCTGCTCCTTAGCACTTTAAGAGCTGTCTTACAATATTAAAAACATCTTTTTGAAAATACTTCTCCTACAACAACAGAATCACTCAGCAGCTGAAGGCAACTGGGCAAAACCACAGAAAGTATGCTGTTATCCAAGAGAGTGAAACACATCAGAAAAAAAAGCATAAGCAAGTATATACGATATTTATTCTGAAAATATTTTATTATTTTCATAAATAATAAACAGTGAAAATAATTGCGTAATATTATTATACTCATAATTCATATTGAAGAGTCTGAAGAAAGTGGAATATTACACATGTAAAAGTTAGTATGACACTGAAAAGAGCAAAATTGGATTTTGCTCTTGAGTTACATACATTCCCCCTGATTCTTCCAAGTTAATGTGGGAGGGGTTCACCAAGTTCAGAATCATGATAAACCAGCATAAGAAGGAAGATAAGTTAGCTGCAAGCTTTTGTTACCATGATAAGGACTAATTCTGAAAGCTAGATTTCTATCCAGCTATCTATTTTCTTATATGTTTGAGAGGGTTCAGATTTAGCATCCTGCAATGGGTCACTATTACAGATTATTACATAATCTACAGATGATTTCTAGGTAGATGCAGAACATGTTTTATAAGCCATAAACTACTCATTTGTATGAAACATGCAAAAAGATTTCATGGGGACACAGTAATCTTTGAGAGGAGAAAGAAAAAAGGAGGAGGGATATAACCCATCCAACACCAGGCAACTGCAAACGTCCTCGTAACAAACACCACTTTCAGAAAACTGTGACCAACTTCCTCACTGATTTTTGGAAAGCCACATGGGTAGTCTAAGTATACTTGCAAAATTTATTTTTTCTTAACATTCTGCCTGACAACACCTCTAACATTTGCACAATTTTATGATGCAAGTACTTCTCATTCATGAGAGGAAATGAACAGCCTTGATACTTAAAATCATGACAATTTTTTCAGATCTCTAGTAAAAGTGTATAAATCTTTTTTTTCTATCAATTCAGCTCTTTAATTTCAAAGCTTAAGGAAAAAATGCGGTGCCCTGCTCCTGAAATATGAGAAGACAAACTCATAAGTCTGTGCAATTTAGCTATGCCTCAGTTTCATACATCGTGGTTTATACTTATTACCTGCTCCCCACATAACGTGCCTTTTACCCTGTTAACAGCAGTTGAACACCACAGAGGAATGGGCTTACATGTCTTCCTGTGGCTTCATCTAGCTGGCAGGCTGGAAACCCGTACTGCACTAGGTCAGAAGAAACTTCAAGATTGCTTTTTAAATACTTTTTGACCGCTGAGGCAGAAGAAACAGGCATGAGAAACTTATTTCTTGCAGAAACCTTACAACCACTTACAGGCAGCTTCATTGTATTTCTAATTGTCTTTCCATTATCAGCTTCTCTAGCCATAAAAATACGGACAGAGAACAATCAAGTGCTAAATTTTGCCAGGGAACCTGACCAGACGTGGCAATCAGACTGGACACAGCACACAGAAACCTGCCAACCAACCTAAAAAAGTACATACCACCTTTTTTTCCCTACTCTTTGCAGCCTCTATTGCTGGAGAAAACTTTTATCATAACATTTCTCAAGTCAACTGACATTTCTATTTACAACTGAACAGAAACCAAAAAGTTCATACATTTGAAGGGAATCTCTCAGTTGTCATTTAAACTCAATATAATGCACTCTAATGGATACATAAATTCCTTATAAAAATGCATTTGATAACACATGTTTGCGAGTTCCAGAAGGGTTTTTAGGTTCTGTAAACAATACTACCAGGTCCACACAAAACAGCAACACAGAGAAACATTTCAGTGAACCTCCTTATTCCAAATTACTTGAAGACTGCATTTCTCGAAAGGGTTACATAAATAGGATTACTTTAGACCTTTTCATAGAGGCAAATTTTGCTTACGTTCTCACTTGTTAACACGTGAAACCACGATCTTTCAATCAACAAAGTTTCCCTTTTCATAGGCATTATATACACTGTACCCAAATGCCAGCTTACAGGAACATTTGAGTATATAGTATTCAGTTTTGAGAAACAGACAATATTAGCCTGGAAACTAATAAAACCCTGGGAAGCAATTAATATCACTACATTATAAACCATACTGCAATCAGGGGTTTTTTTAAGACTAAATCCTCACATGGTAAGAGTAAAAGCACTTTTAGATATCAGGTAAAAATAATCAATATTCCACTAGATTTTACAAACAAAATTCACATTTAAAATGAAGTAAGCTTCTTATTTTTCATTTTTACTGGTTTGTACACAAACAATATTGCCAGGAAGAAAGGAAGTGCTCTAAGATAAACAAAGCACCAAGCAATAAAACTTGCTCTTGATTGTCCAAAGTGAATGCTAAAGTTGCTTATTTTGAATCTGAGCATGGTAGTTCTCTCTCAAGGACATTTTAAAATCTTATCAGTAAATCAAATATTCAACAGGTTTTTAAATACTATAAAATACATGTCTTGGTATCATAACAATCCCAGTATAGAGGATGTTAACATGAACAGATTACAAGACAGTTTTAAGGCAGCATAACTATTTGCATGTTAAGATCCTGAAATCTGCTTTGAACTCTACTATTTTAAATCCACAGATTCAAAACAGGAATTAGAGATTCAGATTTGAAGGCATTTATCTCTGTTTAATATATAAGCGCATACTGGCAGAATTCAGGATAACAGCTAATTTCTCCTGCGAGAGAAAACCAGCACAACTTTAACATCAACACCTCGCAGCCACTGATGTGCTCGTTGCTCTCCAGGTCGCTCAGGTGCATCCAGTTTCCAGGTGCCCCTTGCCTGGCTGCAAGAGAACAGCCGGAATGGAAAAATGAGAAGCCACTAAAAAGCACTCCCTTACCTTCTAAACCCGCTTCAATCAGCCCAAACTGTTCCAACACCTTAACAAAAAGCACAATCACGATCAAAACCGCTATCATTTCAAGCCCTTCCAAGTTCATGGTGAGTTAGGTCATGGTCTGACCACCGCCACTGAGGAAAGTGCTCTTCTGCCTGGCTTTCCTTGCGGAGCCATCGCACTGGGAGGCTCCTGCGAGGGAAGGGGGCGAGCGGGAGGCGAGCGGCTGCCAACGCATCCTGCCTGCCCGGGGCAGCTCCGGCCGGCCGGGACCACCCGGCTCCGCCACAGCCGCGCACGCAGCGGCTCTCCCTCTCTCGTGAGGTCCCCGAGATGGATCCCTGGGACCGCCGTGCCAGGAGCGGCGGCGGCGCCGCCACATCTGGGCAGCGGCGGCCCCGCCACATCTGGGCAGCGGCGGGGGCAGCGGCCGCGCGGGGAGCCCGTTACCCCGGCAACGCGGGGACCGGCACAGCCGCACCGGGGCGGGCGCGGAGGGTGAGGGGGGGTGGATGCTGGAGAGGGGCTGTAGGAGGATTCGGGGTGAAATCGCTGGATTCTCACCTCCTCCAGGTGAGGTTTTCTCTAATTGAGCCGGAGATTCGGATTTGACGGGGTGCGACTTGCCAACTTCTCAGTTAGTTTCTCTGGGCAAGGATGCTGCCTCGGTACCCCGAGACACAGACTGTTGCGTGGGGCAAGTGATACACAGGATTCACACACTGCAGGGCACGAAGGACTCTTTTTTTTATAATTAAAACAAACAAATATGTTGTCTCTTACTGAGTACGTGGGCTTATTCAGAGAACAGAAATTGAGTTTAGATTGAGAAAGAAAAACAAGCTCATTATTTTTGATGGTTTCCCACTTCAGTAATGTTTGCTAAATGATCTGGTTTTCCATGGAAAATATTAGTGGTGAAATACACAAATACTGACCATGGGACTGAACTGGTATCTTACACCAGGAACAGCCACTGGCCCATCCACCACAGTTTGCGGAACTGGCATTGTCACATGCAGCACACAATGCTATTCGTGCTTAAGAATTATTTACTCTTTAAATCCCTTAATAATTTAGCATCTAAGAAGGAATTTACACTAGAAAAACAGCGCCTCTATTGCAGCAAAAATGAACAGGGGAACAATTGCAACAAATAGAATCCTGTCTGGTAGAGTACTGTCCCTGACATGGTTGGAATCAATTACTGCCAAGGGCTCAGTTTTCTTTCTTTCCTTGGATAAGATTCAAAAAAAATCATTGTGAGAACTGGCAGCAACTTCTAAGTCCCTCAGGTATACTTGCATTATGATGAGTGTTACCACTACTGAAAACAGTGGAGTGAAGTGGGAGTAAGGCGACTAACGGGTATAATACAGGTACATTTTTTCCTACAGCGGATAGATAAATCCATACAACATAATGTTCAAATATCACTATTGTATGCTTTTTTTCTCAGGACTGGACTCCCTGAAGTGGCCCAGACATTCCTGTCAGAAAACCTAAGGTTTAACATTCCATCCTAAATATTGTATTTCTTCATTTCTGCATTCTGTATTTTGTCATTTCTGTATTCTGTATTTTTTTCCTTTCTTTGCCTTTATTTGCTGCAAATGTTCTTCTTTCTTTAATCTTTGCTCCAAACAAGGCTAAATATCTTTCCCCTCTAAGCCATCTTACCCATGGCTTTAAGTACAGTACACCCAGCTCTCCTTCAATGTGGGACTACAATGGTCTAAGTTTATCAACAGCAGCAAAATAACCTCTAAAATCTGTATTTCTTTACCCAAAAGGTTGATACAAGTTGTATTTGGGTACATGAAACATTGCCACTTGAGCTGACATATTCCCTTTCATTAATAGCTTTCATTAATAACAGCCTGCTGAAAATGTTTAAATGAACACACTTTCTTAAAAGACCAAATATTTACCACTTTTGTAGCACTCAGACTTACTCAGAGTCAAAAGCAGAAAACTGGAAAGCAGAGCTTATGGTGGCAGTGCTGCAAGAAGATGGCTGCCATTCATTGCCCTCCAAACCTGGACCCCACTGCTGGCAGTGACGAGACAAATAAGCGTGTGGGCAACCACTGCCTGGCATCTGCCTGCTCAAGGATGGGCAAAATATCCACTGTCTGGCATCTGCCTCCTCAAGGATGGGCGAAGTAAACGTTTTTTCCCAGAGGTGCAGGTCTACCACACCTATGGCTCATTCTGACTCTTCTTCCAAGGCACAGCAGAGGAGAAGGAAGGAATTAGTATTGCTCCAGTTTTGCAGATGGATGCCAAAGCACAATAAGAACAATAGTCTCCAGGGAAGGGTAGGATTTTACAAAAAGCTGTGACTAAACTTGAGTTTCTCAAGCATTGTGAACCAGGCAAAAAAAGTCTTTTTTTTTTTTTTTTTTCTCCTTTTGATATACTTACAGGTAATCTACTCAGTTAAATATACCTCTCCTCATTACGTTATTGGGTTTTAGCAAAGCTTTATAAAACCTGACAAAAGTTTCAACTAGATATTAGGAAATACTACTTCACCAAAAGGGTTATCAAGCATTGAAACAGCCTGCCCAGGGAGGAGGTGGAGCCACCATTCCTGGAGGTATTTAAAAGATGTCTCAATGTGGTGCTTAGGGATATGGTTCAGTGGTGGACTTAGCAGTGTTAGGTTTACGGTGGGACTTGATGTTCTTAAAGATCTTTTTCAACCTAAACAATTCTGTGATCCCATGAAAAGATATTTCTCCCGTGGAAACAGATCACAGCACAAAGCAATCTCTGATCCTTGCATTCCTACTTGCTTAAAGATGGTGTTGACTCTGTTGTCAGCTAGGTTTACAAACTGTGTGACGTAATGCCTTCTCTCTCCAAGTACCTTGCCAAAACCAATGAAGTGGCCTGTTGATTTCTCCTTTGCTTTCTATTAAAATAAAAGAAAGCGATCTTCTTTTACCTATGCAGTTTTATTAAAACACAAGAGGAAGAATGTAGCTAACACACTTTCAAATATTGAAACCCTATTTTCCCTCTTGTCTAAGAAACTAAGCCTTAAAATATTGTGGAACCAAGCTTGGAAAATATCTACAAGATAAGTAGGAGTGGAGGAAATTGGAATGGGACTAAAGATATTAATGCATAAATTACCCTGCCATATAGGTGTTTTTTACACAACAGCACACAGTTGTGTTTTTCTCATGCAAACAAAAGATTTTAGCCTAGAAAGTGTTAGAGATGCTGTCACCTTTTTACCAGTTTTGCTGGTTCTTAGTTTTTATCATGAGAGTAAATATATTAAATTGAAGTCACTGGTTGTATTTTGAGCTATTAACATATGCAAATAGTCACTTCTCATCCTATGATGGAGTTCTAAATGACAATACAGTGACTCTATTTACATGACTATTTCTATCACTAGAACTAAGATCCTTGATACTATTAATCTTACAGCTATTGCTTAATGCTATTTATCATGAAATGTTAACGTTAGAAAAAAACTCAATCAATTTAGACTGAAAAGTGATGAGTGGGTCTACTGATGGAGTCCCAGCAATGGCTGTATTTCTTCCTTACGCTTCTTTTTCTTATCCACTCATTACTCATCCGGATGCCATTAAAGCCACTCTCAGGGTTTCATCGTGGCTGTCCACTGATATTCCTTATCACCTAGTGAATGAGTTTAGGGGAGGTGGCCTGCAAAACTCAAAAGCAGTTGGATTTGGGTAAAATGTTCAGATTAGTGACTTGAGTTGACCTTGGTCACTTTGCATAAAGCAAACTGGGATGCACACATGCATGGTTGCACCAACAGGCTGCACTTGCAGATTTTTGGGGCAGGCTGTCATTGCCGGGGGGGTAGCTAGAGCCAACTGGCAGAGCTGGGTGCAAAAGAGGACAACTCCACACGGCAAGAGAGAGCTGAAATGGAATAGCACCAGTGGGAGTCCCCTGTCACACATAACGTCTGAGAACAAACTTGGAACAGAAGCTACAATTCCTTGAATTGAGAATAATCTAAACAACATTTTTAAGCATGCATATGATGAAGGTAAAAATCATGCTCTAAAGCTAAAGGAATTGAATGATTACTTTAGAAGTGATGTCCCTGCAACTTATTACAAAGATAAATTTTTTTCTTCTATCTTTAATAAGAATAAATTTGAATAACTATTTAAACATCCAATAAAATCATTAAAATATTTATTCTGTGCAGCTATTTAAAAGAAATTTATTTTTTTTCATCTTAAAAAGACTTTGTAAAGGAAAAAATGGGCCAGAAAATCTTGATGTATCATAAATATAAACTTTTAATTATCTCAGCATTTACACAATAATATTACACTTAGTCTTCCTTTTTCTCTTGAATTTCCTACTAGCATAAGAAACTAAGAGAATAAAATAAAAATGTTATTCTTTTAGAAAATATAAAACCTAGTAAATCTCCTACCTGATTAAACCACTGAGCAAAATGATAGAAACTTTTCTCTTTTAGTTTTAATTTAACCCTCTTTGATGAATCCAAAGAAAAGATACAAAATGCTAGGATTCATTCAGTCATTATAAATGTTAAATCTTATCATGGCCCACACCTTGCAACTTTCCTCTAGGCACTGAGCCAACGTGGCTTGACTTCCACTGGATCTTTCCCAGATTAAGTTCTGGTGAAGAACACAGCAACCTGACATCACAGTGCCTTATTTCTTCCTTTTCAAAACTTCCATCTAAGTTTACATCCTGACCAGCGTCCAAAACGTTTTTCACTTGTCACAACTCAAGAAGTTGCCACAGTTCACACATGATAATGCTTAGGTCGTGTCAGAAGTCTACTTTCTAGCAGTCAAAAAGCTGTAGTAATGATACGCATGACAACTCCCCGAAGAGGTATTTCAGCTCTATGTCAGCAGGCAGCAATAATGGGCTGGCATGGAGGCTGTATCTTACCCAAATTGTCTCTGGTCATGGAAAAGCGCAAGACGTGGTCAGGAAGCAGAAGTCACACTTGGCATATATTTAGACGGCAATGCATAAATCTAGTGCTTTCACACAACTGATAAAAACAGAAAAAGTTATGTAGTACAGAATTCATAAGCTCTGATGTAAAACATTCTCAGCAGCCAACTGAGAGGTAATCCCAGTTGAAAAGTATAATATAATAATGTCACTTTTTAGAAGTTTTGGGTCACTATACATGTCAGAAGCAGCATAAAATCTGTCAATATGTCAGCTATTCTTAGTCCTCTGAATAGTACGTGGGTATTCTGAAGCCCTTAAAATGGAATTATATTTCAAGTTTATTCCTTTCCATACAGTGAAAACATGGCTCCCTTAATCTAGTAGTATATATTTCTGGAAATTCATGCAGATATCATATTAACTGTGACCATGAACATTTGAAGACAGAAATTTTCTTATCCCAGGGAAAACCACCATTCTGATATTTCCATATTTACTGAAGGTCATTAAACCTCATTAAAAAGGAAAAAAGCATCAAAAAAGCTCAATGTCTTAAAAATTTCAGACAACTACGTTTCAAAACTCTCTGTGGAAAGTGAAGCTAATAAATACTTGGCTGTTGTAATTCCACAGATGAAGCTCAACTTTCTTATGATTTGTTTGTGCCACCTATTTATTAGCAAGGATTTTTCTCCTAAGAAATTTAATGATTTTTCAAGTGTTTGCACTTGAGGGAACATATTGATCATTTTCCAACTACAGACAAAATCCTGTCACACAGAATTTCAAAAGGGTTATTAACTGTAATTTGTAAAACTCCTATGCATATTCAACAACAAAGAACTAATGCAGCAAGCTTAATTTCAAATTCTGAGGTAGTCAGTGTGTGTTTTATGATATTTGCTTTAATTCGCTCTGATTGACACATGGCCTCAAACAGTTGGTGTTCAATGCCTCATACGACCGTAGGATGCCACGGATGGTACCACGGCTTCGGCAGTTCATCTCACTATGCCTCATCAGACCTGTTAATACAACATGACCCACACCTCCATTCAGTCATTAGTATTCAAGAAATTGTGATATTCTGACAAAGTCTAAGTGCGTGAGCTAATGCCTGGGACACAAGTAGTTTCTGTTTTCTTTCCTTGTCAAGTGTTATCTTCCGCGTCTTTTTATCCACTCAGGATAGTGCTGCAAAGATCATCATTGTAGCTTACAACTCCAGCTATCCCAGCCCTCCCCCTTTACGATTCTAATGAATCCACCTCATCATATACAAAATATTTGCCATCACCTTCAAGGTCAGTCCTAACGTACTACCACCATGTGTAGTTACTGTCAACTTTTAGAGAATAATGAACTTTTAATGCAGTCAAGAAATAATGCTAGCTTTATTATTAATAAGGTAGACTTTATTCATAAGTGATGTTGCTGACTCTAATGCAGCCCCTTAATATTCTGAAATATTACTACATCTGTTCTTGTGCTACGAAGCTTCTGTGATACACAGCGTGTGTACCCTGACATTTTTCAATGCGTAGCTATGGAGAGTGAGGATTTTATGACATAACATAGTAACACTTTCATGCAGATAGCAAAGGGAGAAGATACACCATTAATAATTAGAAATAACACTAACAATGCAAAATACACTCTGATTTTTGCTACATATTTTGCTGCACATTATTGGAAAACTGTTGAGCTTTCTGCAGACTTTAGCTGTGAGCACTGTATTAAGTTAACCTTATCATAAATATGATTAGGAAATTTATCTAGAGCCTCAAAATAAGACACTGACAGAAGCGTTCCTCCAGTTCAGCTGATGTAGCACATGGATGTTTGCCAGATTTTTCCTCCTAATCCCTTGTTGGTTCATTAGTAGCTCATTGCAGACAACAAGAGACTGTTATGCCAATCAGCAGTAAAAAGTCATGGGAAAACCTAGCTCATATGCTTATGTAAAGCAGCTTGAGTGACTGGAGCAAGACAGCACCTTTCATAGTTCTGCTTAAAAACCCCAAACAACCTCGAAACAAACCAGAACCCAAAAGCAGGGAATCTGAAGCGACTGTCGACTGAACATTACACTCTGACTTAAGCACTAACTGTGCTCTTAGGGTGTGTTTCTAGTCCAAAGGGCAAGCTTCTACTTTGCCCAGAACTTTTTATTAAAACAAATGACAGAGCAAAAGAGTGATAAGTTAAATGTCTTCTTTTAAGACTGTTTATACCAACAAGTATAAAGGGAATAAGGCAAGCTGACAGATACACTCACAAACTCAGTTTCCAACTGCCCAATTAACCTACCTGGAGCACTGTGAAGCAGCCCAACAAGTTTCTTGTGAACAGCTTGACATTGTCTCATATTTTTTTCCTGCGGATCTCTACCATGTATGAACCTGATACAAACAAATCCCTGTGCTTGTCAGAGCCTTAAGGAGTTTTGTTTTGGTACGAGGGTGACGCTATTACAGAAACACTGAAGGGTGCATTAGGGTGCCTGAAGAATCAAGGGGAATGTATCATTTTTCTCATGGTGAAAAAACATCTAAGAAATAACTTATACCAACTATATATTCAATAGTAATATTAAACTCCCTGATACTTGGTGATTGCTAAAGGTTCATTCAAATCAGCTGACAAGGATAGAAGGTTGGTTTATGTCAACAACTGTAAAGAAACACCAACACTTGGGTTAGCAGTCTTAGCCCTAACGAGTTCAGTTGCACATCGTGGCCTTTACAGTAGGGGTTTGAAGAACTTTAGTGCAACAGTCCAGTGAGACATAAAGCAGGGACATTTGCTATTTAACCACCAAGACTTGGAGACTTTCAACGTTGCTAAACTCAGCAGACCCACTCTCAATCGGCAGAAAATTCTTGTTATGTAAAATCTCCCTCCTTCCCCTGTCTTTATGCAATATATATGCCTATATTAACACTTTCATTCTCTATTATCACACACTTTGGTGTCCAGTGAATATTTTTCTTTATAAAGTGGTCACCTGCATACCAAAAATATGACTTCTTTTTGAACAGATTAATAAAATAGCACTTTAGTCCTCATCACTCTATGCTTTTTGAAAGCTGTTTTTATTTAAATTCAGATTTGTTGCACTGGAAAGATTAGGTCTTGACTTAGACCTTCCCCACTTGGGTCTGGCAGGTGAACAAGCTTCTGTGCGAGCTGGTAACCTTCCAAAATGGCATGGAAATTTCAGGGGCAAAGACAGATCCAGTGGAGATAAAAAGAACAAACAAGGCACTGAAATTTGTTTACATATTAATCTTTAAAAGTGTCAAAAAGAGTGCTGCTCTTTCATTTTAATACCTTATGAAAATTTCTAAAAGAGGGCAGATAATATTTGCTTTGCTTTTATATTCACAGGCAATATATGATGAAGTGAGCTCCAAATGTTCCAGGGAATTCAGAAATGTAAAACAATATGAAGTTTGATATTTAATGAACCTCACTTGTTGAAACAAACAAAAAACAACATCAAACAAGAAAAGATCAAGGTTTTTCCATGATACTTTTTGCTACCATTGTTAGGACAGCTAGCGTTAGAATCATAGAATCATCTGATTGGAAAAGACCTCTCAGATCATCAAGTCCAACCGTACCTGTCCCCTTACTAAACCATGACCTCAAGGAACTCACAATATCAGAGTCCATAATTTCTTGCTGAAAGGACCTGAAAGGACCTACTAAAGCAGCAAAGTTGAGCACTGTAAGGAGAGGCATCACAGAATGCGTGTGGTACTTCATGGCTCAGTAAAACTCTGTCACCCAGCCGTGTGTCAATTTATATGATGGATAAAGGATTAATTTCCACCGGCTGCCAGGTGATTAAAATATTCTGAAGAGTAAAGCAAACAAACAAAAAGAACTGCTTCCCTTCACATGGAAGAACTTAAAAATATATTTAAAGCACTAACATTGAAATTAATCTAGATAGGTTAAAAAGAAAGAAATTTTTAAAGAGTTCTAGACCAATATTTCAAGATTGCCTGCAAAAAACAGTAAACTCTAAACCTGAACAAAGCTAAAGAAAGGGCAGTATGGAACAAGGAAAAGCAATTTTGAAATACTTTCTTTTCCCCAAGCTGGGAATAAGTTAAGGTTCAAATGTCATCCTAAGACTGCTCCCTAGATTTTAATTTTAGAATGTAATTTAGATTCAGGCATGAATATAGCCTTATCAGAGGACAGGAGAACTGTGAAATTAAATATATACATATCTTTATACCCCAAATGGGAGTTGCTTGAGGAAAGTGATTCACATCTTATATTCTTCTTTGGCATTATCAATATGTCTCAAATATAAAATTCCTCTCTTGTAACTTCAGCCATTTTGGGGGTTTTCTTCCCTGTGAGGAATATCCCTCTGATGGATTTGCAGTGTTTTGCATCAGAAGAGAAAGCCTGAGCTCTGTATTCAAAGCAAATAGCAGAGTGTGGCAGAGGGGCCCATGGGAGCAGAGGTCACTGTCAGTAGAGAGCTCTTCCACGGAAATGTTACGCAGCAGTACTGATGGCTGGAGCAGAGTCCAGCGCTTTTTTTCAATCTTGCTGTAGGTCAGGAAGGCAGCCCATAGCAAGACGGCAAGGTAAGTTTGCTTTTGTTTCCAGACATCTACCTTGTCCACAATGAAGGCTCCGTTGCTTCCTTGGTGAACGGATCTTGCAGAGCTGAGCTATGGTACACAGCCACCCAAACTCTACACACGATCCCCACAGCATCCCATTGCCTGTCTCCCACCTCCCAGCAATAGAACCAGGCTCGGGATTTTCCCTATGGTTATACCTGTAGAAACCCTACAAACCCAAAGTGGTGACCTTTTGATATCTGCCTGCCATGGCCTGTGCCCTTGACTATTTCCATGCTGGGAGAGTTTTGTGTGACTTTATTTTCGAAGCTGTATTTTAATCTTGTTTCTTGCAGCACTTCTCAGTATCATTTTTCTTCACCTTCAGCCAGTTGCTCGTACCTCTGTGCTATTTCCTGCTGACACTGCCAATCACTAACAGCGTGTACTGTTCTGTGGCTTCCTCTCTTGGACAAATTTCCTATTGTTCTTCTTTCTCCCTGGCACTAACCATTTGAAACACAAACATCAAGTTACCAGGAGAAAGTTTGCCTCTGCCTTTTCCAGGTTCAATTCTGAGCTGTTACTGCAGTAGAGACTCCTTGCAGCTGAGTTACAGATTACTGTATTTTGACAATTTAGTTGTATGTCAAGTGACAGTGATCTCAGACCAGTTCTTTATCCATGTCACACATTAACCATCACTTCCTATCTGGTATCTGACTGTTAAAGTGAAATATCAGGGTCATCTTTTGTACACTGCTGAGCAACAGCTGGATAAGAAGCACAGGTACAGTAGGGCAAACACCCTCTTTGAATTTCTCAAAATACAGAAACATACATTCACTGCTCAGTGAATAACATATTCGTATGAACTGTATGAGATGTTTTACTCATTCAATATATGGATTCTTTTCTACTGTCTATGCTCAACTATGGCTGACTGTACCACCTTCAATACAGTACCAAGGACACCCTATTAAACACAGAATTATAGAAATATAATGTTGGAAAAGGCCTGAGATCATCGAGTCCAACCGTGCCTGTCCCCTTACTAAACCCTGTCCCTAAGGAACTCATCCACCCGGCTTTTAAACCTCTCCAGGGATGGCAACTCCACCCCCTCCCTGGGCAGCTGTGCCAGTGTCTGCCAGCCCTTTCAGGGAAGAAGTCCTTCCCCATGTCCAGTCTGAACNGGGGCTGACACAGGCCCCGATGCCATTGGCCCTCTGGGCCCCCTGGGCCACTGCTGGCTCCTGTTCAGCCGCTGTCAGCCAACACCCCCAGGGCCTTCTGTGCCAGGCAGCTCTCCAGCCACTCCTCCCCATCATCTTTACTGTTGCTTTCCAACATGATACTGAAACACCCTACGTAGGGAGTTCCTCCACGTTTTCAAAACAAACATGCTGATATAGTATGCTGGCTTTGCCTACAGGAAGAACCGATAATAGATTTAATCCAGCTGCTAGGCTCTGTAAAAATAATGGAGTGCCTTGTTCTGACAAATGTAGGGAAAATACCAAAGAAATATTTCATGCAATATTCAGAGAGTATCCAGAATGACTTTTAAAGCTATGTTATAGTCCCTATAACCGCTAAGCCATGAATCACAGGCACAAGAGTCTGTGAAGTCTAGGAGTATGGTAATATCCTCCTGAGCTAAATATTTATGTGCCAGCTCTAACAATATTAAGCTTGTGATATCAGAATAATGGTGATCCTTCTTCTCAATGAGATGTTAATTAACATGCTTAGTAGTTGCTTAGTAATAGTGGCTTTGAAAAGTCATCAGTATTAGCCATTTCACAGCCTCTCATTAAAAAGAAAATTAAATCAAGGGACACTAAAAGAACCAAACATTTGGCATATTACAACCTGACACCTAGCTAGGTTAGTACAGACTGCCTGGTTGTTTGGGTTTTTTCCCTTTCATAAGAAGACCTTTTTCAATGAAGCAGAATAAATTCAGAGATATTTTGAAAAACTCCACAATTTGCAGGGAGTCATTCCTCATTCTGATCACTTAAATCAATGAAACTTGCTCTGTGCATGAAGTTTAGAAATCTGTGCTATTCCCAAATACCTCTTACTGGTGCGAAAGTTGTAGAAGTGTCAAGTTAAAAGTTTAATACAATAATTATCTGAAACCAGAGCAATATTTTAGTTGTCACCACCAAAGATGCACCTAGCTCTGCTGACAGGTAAATGCATATAGATTTTACATTTCAAGTTTCAAAACCAGGATCACTGAAATTGAACCTTTAGGGAACATGGTGTATACAGGATGACAACAACAAAACAAAAATATCCCTTTGGGAAAGAAGACTGAAAATAGTTCTGAGAAGCATTGACTAAAAATATTTTTGAACGAATTCTGCAGGTTCAGAATTATAGACCTGTAGAATTTTAAGGGCTCTGAGGAATCCACCTCTTCCAGTCTCTTGTGTTGTACTTTGCTGACAGATATTTGAAGAAAAGCATAAAAAGAATTAGAGCCCCTCCCCAAGAACTCTAGTACTTTATCACTTTCTAGAGGTTGACTCCAACCCAGTCTTCTCCTCAGTCTGTTTTGCTTCTATTTGAGCCCATTTATTCTTCTCTTATTCATCCATCTCGGTAAATCTGTCCCTCACAAATGCAGATCTGGTCTAAAAAGTTTAAACTGAAGCTGGAAGAACTCTTTGAAAGAGTCACTTAATTTTCATATGTCCTTTCATATGCATCCTACTTATGATGATCTTGTGCATTTTTTTAAATCAGAAAAGTGATTATCTAAAATGTTCCTACTATTTTTAAAACAGTTTTTCAAAAAAAAAAAAAAAAAAAAGGAAAAACTAGTTTTGGAAAATGCATTTTTCCTAACATAAAAATGTAGATATTTCAGAATCATCCAGAAAAAATGCTTAATTATTCCACAGCTGTGGAAAACACAACCCTCATTGAAACTGACTACTGACTACATTGCTTTTACAATGTACTCTTCCCTTGATTTTTCCACCTTTTGGTTAAAAGCTTCCCTAGGCATTGACTGTGTTGTTGTGTACATTCAGAAAATCATCCTAGGTGATAATAATCTAAATGATAAATGTTAATAAAATGAAGCAAGAATCTATTTAAGAGGAATATGACTGAACAGAAAAGTCCAGTGGGGACATGCTTTCTATTTTGTTTGGGAATCACTGAACACCACTGTTTCTATAAGCTCATTAGGCCCCTCAAATTCAGATCAGCTACATCCAGTGAAATTACCTGAGGCATTCAGTGTTAAATGGAGGTCAGCGTGTGTGTCTGACTGTGAACATGTACTACGATCCTGTTCAATGAAGAAAAAAACAGCTCATGGAGACTCGCAGTCTGTTTGTCCATTGCGCTGGAAAAAAAAAAAAATCGTGCCAGAAATCCTGCAAATACAGAGAATGCCTGTTTTCAATGATTTTGCATTCTGAGCACTGCATTAATTGAAAGACAAATTACATTAGAGGTAGTCACTGAGTTCCTGACTTGCTGGAACAATTATGCACCGTGCATACAGTATTCAAGAAAAGCCATTCTGCTATATGAAATTAGCATTAGTTTTAGCTGGAAAGATCACTTGATTCGTAGTATATGTTTAAGCCATGACCCATTTCAGGGAATTTTGATCAGAAATACATATTTCTGACCTCATGAACTCTTTTGGAGTAATTCAGTATCCCAGTAGAGAAACTCCATTTTACTGAAGGAGTTGCTGCCAAATTTTCAACATATAAATTATTCTGCTCTTGAATGTGTTGATCTCTTGGCACAGATGAGCCCTAAATAACTGTCTCATTGCATGTTAGCAGCTTATGTGGCTGGATTTCAAGTCCATGTAATTTACTGAACAGTAAAGAGGTTTATTACAAGGTTCAGGATAAATTAAATTAAAATCAAGTACAAATGAAGTATGGGTCATCCATGAGCAGAATTCAAAGAGATGTTGGGAAGCAGGAAAGCAGAATAACATCTGTTACAGCATCCAAAACCACAGATGGATTTCCAGTGCATCTGTTTTCAGAAAATAAAATGGTTTGGCTGAGGTTAGACCATGTCTTGTTAGAGAAGAAAAAGATGCCCAAAGAACTTGGGCTAAGAATCATCTGGACACACTTTTGTTTGTGCTTTAGTGTAGACGTAATCCCATTTTAAG
This sequence comes from Geococcyx californianus, assembly GCA_013389885.1. NCBI lineage: Eukaryota > Metazoa > Chordata > Aves > Cuculiformes > Neomorphidae > Geococcyx > Geococcyx californianus. The sequence continues at coordinate 59,210 of VWPV01003237.1, forward strand.
TACAGTGAAAGAACAGCACAAGATCTCAGTGAGATCAGGAGAATAATATGTGAGATAACGTCTCTCTTCTTCAAGTTGAAGGAGCTCAGCTAAAAACAAACAAAGAAGCAAAACCCCTATGCAATCTGTAACACAATCTGTAAGCAATAAGACCTACATAAACCAGTCGTCTCCAAGGTATTAATTTGCTACTGGTTTGTAATACACAGCACTTTCCAAAAGTACAAAATGGGTGCAAAATTTTACAAGTTTAAACTGATAGATGACATTTCTGTAGTACTGAAGGACAAAATGGCACGCTGGCATTCTCATACTTAGTATTTAATATGAGCATGCCAGCATAAGAAAGAAGGTGACCAGGGTCAGCTGTAAACTGCAGAGCAAGACTTCTCTCTTTCTGATGTTGATGCTTAGAGTTTTGACCTTGTGATTTATATTTGACTTTACTAATGGAAAATTTGAGGGAAAAGACAGGATGAGGTGTTCTGTACTTTTTCTCTCCAGCTGTGTTCTGCCCTTGCAGCACGTTGGCTCTGCTTGTGGAGAGAACATGGTCACAAAGAACTCTTCTCTGTGGAGTAGAGCCTGAAGGTGGGGAATTGATTAGTTTTGTTACGACTACTACACGTTCCTGTGCAAATAGTTATGAACTTACACAAAGAACAGCTCGTTAGTGTTATGTCTACTTACTAAATAGTTATTATGTCTTAACTCAGGCAGGGGACAACTATAACTTCAAGCCTTTTCTTGCAGCCAGGGCACTGTCACTACAGACACCAAGGAGAACAGAGCTGATGCAAGTTGGCACCACAAGCCTGGCCTGTCACCAGATAAGCAAGGAACTTTAGTAACTCTGAAACCAGGCACCTTGTATTTTGGCTAACTGCAATCGAATAAAAAGTTTATCTTATTAAAGTATGCGTCAGTTTTTTAAAAAAATCACAACCCACTCCTCCCAATATCCTCTCCAAAAAAATCAACTTTGAAACCCGGTGCCTTTTTTAGGCTTCTTTTTTTCAGTGCAGCAGATAAACTAAAAAAAGTATATTCACCAACAAAATTCAGGTCTATATTTCTGCTCGCTGTAACACAGGCTGATGGAGTGCTTTAGAGTGTCATTACATTTTTAAAAATAGAAGATACATGAACAGACATGCACCTCAGTTTTTAAAAGAAAAGAGTCACAGCTCTTGTATTATATGTTTCTTTTCTTCTTTTATTTTAAATTTGAGACAACACTTTATTTGTACATCCTACTGCATCCTTATCAAAATCCTGTGAACATAGTTAATCTCATTTCAAGTTATCAGGATAACAGCAATAATAACACTGTGAAAAGCAACAGATCTCCTTGTTAATGTAGTTTATTGAGGCAGATAATGAGATCTGGTATTTTACCTTCAGAGGAATACTGACAAAAGCACTTTACTCAGTAAATATTCTTGTCTATAAGTTGGATATAAAGGAAAATTCAATTTGTACCTTGTATTCAACTTCACCAATGTATTCGTGGCATATTCTGGAAACTGTTTCATCTCTGCATTTATGTGCTCTCCACATTGTAACATTTAACTTGTCACCTTCCTCAAAATACAACAGTATTTCTGAAACATCTTTTGCAGGAATATTTGTTGCTTACCTTTAGAAAGGGAAACAAACTAAGAAGCAATGAGCTGCTTTTCATACGCTTTGCATATCCTGCTCATCCTGGTTTTCAGTCACTCAGCTATAATAAAGTTTAAAGTATCTACAACAACACTCTAATTCTGTTGTTGCAATTTCTGTAATTGCTTTAATTGTGTTAGTCTGCTGTGAAAGATTGAAAAAGAAACGGCACAGTACAGCTCTTGCTGTGAAAAAAATGTAATTTGGAAAAGGCAGAAGCATGCTTATTCTTTATAGAATAACATCTGACTATGGGGTTAAGAATAAAGTGTCTCCAAAAGTCTTTGAAATTTATCATCTTAAAAGAGTTTCCTCCTAAGGAGTTTCAACCATAATGGCTTAATCAACTGCTGAAGCTCACAAACTCTTTAAAATCAAATGTCCTGGCTTAAATGGCATAGCATGCTACACGACATAGAGGCTCCCAGGAATCCTGCAGCTAAAAATAATCAAAAATGCGAGAACTCAGCCACCAAATCTCGATCCAAGCATTGTGAGGGACAAGTGGAAGACATCCCAGAATGAAAGAGCTGAATCCACTCTCTGATCGTTACTAACCATCTCTCCTCATTTTGCACTGCATTAGTTGGGCTAGATAAAGTGCTAGAGTTGACAAACTTCCAGTTTTTATATTCTGGGAATGAAAAATGGACGTTTTCATACACACTTTCTGACTTGGTACTGGCAGCAGAATCCAAACCTTTTAGGTCATAGCTCTCTGCTAATGCTGAACATGAGAAGGGCAAGTCTGGAAGCACTTAAGATAAAACGGGCTAATAAATGTTTGAATTCACGTGCAGTCTATAGCTGTGATGAGTTTTGATTTTAATTGCACGTGCTTTCAGAACATCTTCTGGCAAATGCATGATATAAACCCATAAAATGTATACAACAAAACCTCTGGATTTTGTCATCCCCTAAAACTGAACCATTACTGCATACACAGCGAGGCCAGTGAGCTGACACATGTTCTACCTGCCTGACCAGCACGTGTTTTGATCTTCAGAGGTGCAGTAATTTCCATGGCAAGGAGAACCCCTTGGACTTTTGCACAGAACTGCCCCCAGCGCACTCACAGGGGGTCTAGTGAGGACCAGCTGCCAAAAGATGGACCTGACCATGTCTGGTGGCCATATATCCAGGTGTCAGCTTGACTGGGGCTTTATCTTTAAATTGGCTGCCTGATGTTTTAAGAGATTCCAACACATCGTTATAGCCTTTTTTTAACACCCATGCTAAAAATTTCAGATTATCCATGGCACTCTGTAAAGTGAGGGAGTTCCAAACAAATCACAGACTTGTGAGACTGTATTCAGGTAAATGCATACCCCTTAAGTCATGGAATAAATAGATCTTATGGCAAAGCATTCAACTCAGAGAAAGACGACAATTCTAGCTGGATCTGGTTGTCATACTTCAGTTAAAATTATGGCACTGCTTGCCATTAGGAGCAGTTATAACCACTACAAATGGAAACCAGGCAGACAGAATGCATATTTATTTTGTAGGTTCACATCAAAAGTGGAACAGATATTTCTGAGACTGAATATAGTGAAAATCAAGTATATTTGCCTTTCCCACTGCAGGCATTTAGTTGAAAACCTCTAGTGCTTGTGTGTGAGAGGGAAAGATGCTGAAATATGGCAGAAGAAAATTCCAAGGCAGAGAGAGTGCAATGAATTTATCTGTGTACTATTAGAGAGGTAAAAGGGAATCTGATTGAAATCTTCACCACTCTTATTTGAGTTGCAGTCAACAGAAGTAAAGAGAAAAGCAATATTCCATTGGGGCTTAGGTACTGAGTAAAGGGGAAAATCACTAGTCCCAGAAATGGAACACTTAAAATAGTGCCATTTACCTACATGCTGATATGCAGAATTGTTTTTATCTTTCATGTGAGGGTAATGAAGTAAAAGGAATTGAAAGAGGTCAGGCTCACTATAGTTCTTGTCAGGCTTAGAATCACAGAATCACAGAATTACCTGAGTTGAAAGGGACCCAAAAGGATCACCAAGTCCAACTCCTATCACTACACAGGACACTCCCAACTTTCACGTGACTGAGGACTTCTCTGTTACTTGGTTAAGAAAATAAGTATTTAACAAGGGAAAGCATTCCTATCACTACATCTGCCCTGGGTATCAACAGGTAGGAAAGTGCAATATTTTAAGGAAGTCTTAAAAGCCATTGTTTCCTTCACACATTCTCTCAGTACTAATGTTCCTGTGTGGAAGATAATGAACAGTGGTTTGTGGAAGAAGTTGTGGGATGTTTACATTAAACAAGGAGGTAGTTAATTTAAGTAGTGTATGCAGCGAAGAGAGAAAAATACATTGAAATAACCAAAAAGAAAAAAAAAAAGTTCAGAATTATAAGGATACTATGAGGATGGATTGACCTGAAGAGTGAGAGAGAAATGGAATGCTTGTAGACCACGAAGAAACTGGCTGAAAAGATTTCAGTAAGAGATTTCACTTTTCCTTATTTTCTCTGTCTTTATTTTCCCTCCTTTTTTCTTCCTCATCGAGGATCTTTATCTTAAATTCTCATTACAGAAATACAATTACATTTACACAAATGAGCACTTATTTACATTTCAACTTTTCATGTCTAATGCTTTTTGCCCCTAAGATTTTGACAGAGGTACCTCCATTCTCCTACGACAATTTACAGAACATACACAGCTACCTAAATCACATCTGACAGCTTCAGTTAATGTGGGCAGGTAGATTTTATACCACAAAATCCACTTCATCCATAACAGTTAAAGTGTACTGCACAAGTTATGTGAGTAATAGAGACAAAGGGAGTGTAAAGAGTTAAAAGCTTCCATGGTAACCTCAGAAGTGAGGATACAATTGGCTAGCCTGGTCCCTTCTGTCACATCTTGATTCCATGCCAACAAATCATGAACTGTCCATCATTTCACATATCTATTTTTAGAGCATCCTCAGCTGCTTCCAATAAAATAATAAATGATACATGTTCACAAAGGGCTAACACTGGTCATAAAAAGGGCTGCTTCCAACTGAAATGCAAGCTGGAGCTTTGGAGCAAAACAATGGGACAAAGGTACCGACTTTCAGCAAAAGCAGATTAGAGGTTTTGGTCAAACTGCCCTTTGCTTTTCTTAGCAGCAACCTGTTCCTAACTAAATACAAACAAAATCTATGGCAGATGTGATCAGTTATGCTTGTAGGCATTAACAGAATTGTTCCAAAGGGTCAGTATCTCTGCAGAGTCACTCTCAAGAGAGACATTTAGGTACTGCCTCATCCCTTGCTCCTTTTCATGCTTTAAAGGGGAAGGCATGCTAAACATGCTTAAATATTGATGTATGACCAATACAAACATAGAATCTTTAATAATGCATTTCTCTGGGAGACAGCTCTATTCATACAGGATGCCCAATGAATATAGGCAAACAATGAACAGAAGTTGCTTATTTTGTACCAGCAATACGTTAACGTGTCTGCCATACAACAACAACAAAAAAGATATATCTATGTATATATACATATATATACCCAAATGGAGGAGAGCCACTTTGCAAAAGGAGGAACATGAAAATAAAGCCCTTGGGCAGTCAGATCTACACCAGCAGAAGTCATACCACACAGTGGCACAGGAACACTCAAATTTTTCCACCTCAAGTACCTTCCGTGCTTAACAGATGATAAAGCCTTAAAGAATGATAATGCCTTGAAGTCAATACCTCACTGTAATTGCTCTTCATAATTCTGCTTCTGTCTTTTTGTGTGACATTTATCACTTCTCTCGTTATTCTGAATGCTCTGCGCTTAGTTTGTCTTGCTTCAGCATCACTTGCTAGACTTATAAAATACCTCCTAGACTTTCAAGCCAACTTTTATGCATAAATTCAGTTTTTATTATTTTATAATATATCCTGAAGACAAACAGTTCCATAATTTCTAAGCACAGAGAATGAACTCAATATTTTACCAGTTACAGATACTGATCAGAAGTAATTCTGAACTACTGTTTATTCCCATTAACTTGATAAAATTTAAAACATGGACTAAAAAATCATTGGAGGAGAAACTGTAGTTTCTTAAAGGTGTAATCAGTCCACAAACTACTGAAATTTGTCTTTATTTTAAAATATTTTTCTAAATAAAAATAATTTGTTCTTACTGTTCAAACGTTTTTGTACACATATACCAATACATTTCTCACTACAACTAGGACAGAAAACTACAATTTTCATAACACATTCCTGAAGGACAACAGAGATTCTGAAAAATCAGAATGGTAGCATTTCAATTCCCTTATTTCATTTGCTAATCTGACAAATTATGTGACAGCTGAAAGTCTTTCCACACAAACAGGTAAATTTTAATGTGTTATGTTTGCTAGAGAAGGAGAAAAAAGCTCATTTTTAATATTTCCTTTTCTGTATTTTTTTTGTCTGAAGGCAACAAAAATATTGATAATTGAGGTATTACATGCTTTCTCAGTTACAGATTGTTTTTTATTACAGGTGCAGGGACGAAAAACTGCATCACTGAATTTGTCTGAAGTGCTAAATAAAACTTTAGAATGGTTGGTTCATCAATGTCACTCTCCTGTTCTTCTGCAAAAGTCTTCCTCAGCCATGAACAGGATTCATTTTGGCATTTAAAAAACATTTCTTTTTGTTTTAATACTACTGGGAGTCACTGGAAACAGACCATAGAATCATAGAATGCCCTGAGTTGGAAGGAATCCAAAAGGATCATTGAGTCCAACTCCTGCCCCTGCCCAGGACACCCCAACCCTCACCCCGTGTGACTGAGGGCATTGGCCAAATGCTGCTGGAATGCTGGCACACTCGGTGCCGGGACTGCTTCCCTGGGGAGCTGTGCCAGTGCTCCACCACCCGCTGGGGGAAGAACCTCTGCCTGATGGCCAACCTAACCCTGCCTGGCACATCTTCCTGCCATCCCCTCCAGCCCTGTCACAGGGCCCCAGAGAGAAGAGCTCAGCCCCTGGGTCACCTCCCTCCCCTGTGAGAAGGCAGCAAACAGCTCTGAGATCCCCCCTCAGGCTCCTCTTCTCCAGGCTGAACAGACCCCGTGCCTTCAGCCGCTCCTCAGACGCCTTCCCCTCCAGAGCCTCCCCAGCCCTGTGGCCTCCTCTGGACACTCTCCAGGAGTCTGATGTCCCTTTTACCCTGTGGCTCCCAAATCTGCCCCCAGTGCTCGAGGTGGGGCCGCCCCAGAGCAGAGCAGAGTGGGACAATCCCCTCCCTCGCCCGGCTGGCGATGCCGCGCTGGATGCACCCCAGGACACGGTTGCCCTCTTGGCTGCCAGGGCACTGTTGGCTCATGTTCCACTTGCCGTGGAGCAGAACCCCCAGGTCCCTCTGCACAGGGCTGCTCTCCAGCCTCTCACACCCTAGGCTGTCCGTGTAGCCAGGGTTGCCGTGTCCCAGGTGCCCCTGCTCTTGTTACATTTCATGCTGTTGGTGTTTGCCCAGCTTTCCAATCTGTCAAGATCCTTCCCTGATGTCTCCAAGGAATTTCATAAGAATGGTTTACTTGCAGCTTTCTTAATCGAGCAATGTTGCACGTACTTAGAAATTAAAGTAATTCATAAACTTCTTAGTAAGCATTTAAAAACAAATTCAAAGCCCCCAGCAATACCACAAAAAAAAAAAATAATCTGAGAATACCTTTCAAATATTAGCAAAACGATTTCATAAATTCAGCTTTGTTACAAAGTTAATTATAAGTATGTTCAAATGCAATATTCTGTTAGTTCATAAATGAGCAGAATCAGGTCAAATTACTTTTCTCTCTGTTGTTGTACACACTGTTTTGGCACCAGTAAGAATTAATTTTCAAAGCTTATTGGAAAGTTTGTATTTTTGCAGTCCTGTAAAGCCACTCAGGTCCTCATACGAAGCTGACGTAACAGCAGAGCAGAATAAGCATCCTGCTCATTAGCAAGGTCAACAAGGCACTTCGACGGTACGACACGCGCAAGCCACCTCCACTGGGGAAACCAGAGAACCCAAACAGGCATAAAAGGGCCACATCCCGGGAAATGCCATGGCACGAGGCAGGAAAAAAGGTACCCCTATAGCTCCTTATTAGGGTGCGTTAAATTACACTGAGTGGATGCTTTGATCGCACAACATCTTCCTTCAAAACTTTATTTAGCTCTTCTGACTGTCGGTACCAAAGCTATAAAGGGAAACAAGGAAAGAAAGGAGGAAGGAGGAAAGAGAGGTCATGGAATAATCATCTGTACCTGCTCAGCTCTACCTGCTTACTTCCGCCCTTCACCCAAGCACCTTCTTCTCTATGCGGAGAGTGGAAGCGACTTCTGATCTCTTTCCAGGCCCTTACAGATCCATCAGTGAACACAGACACCAAATGGAAATTACCAGTAAATTCTTAGAAAATAAATATTTTATAGACTTATATGTTTTCTACTGTTTCCTCTGATATTTCTTTTTCATTCAATGAAAAAAAAAGCATATTTTCTATTAAAAAGATTATAATAACTAAGCTGCATGCTGGCCGTTCTATCAGCGCTGCTTATTTTGCATGCAGTCCATAATATTTTGTGAAAATACTGATGAACATTCAGTTATGCATTATTGATGCGGCATATATGTATAATTTAAATTCACAGGCAGTAATTCTTTGCCTCTCAAAATAGCTAGATTTATGAACAGGAAAAGTTTCTGTTCCATGTGAACAAGAGGTAAAATGAGGCTTTTGGAAAAATATTTCCTTGAAAAAAATGGATAAACATGACCTTATTGATGCTATCGTTAATAATTTGGAAAATTTGCATAAATGTGAGCAAAGATTGATGACTTTAAACAACGGTCACTAATTAAGGGAACGAAAGAAACAAAGGACTAATAACACCTTATAAACCAAGAGAGGCATATTAGCATACTGCATCTCACATCATTGTGGGGATGTCAAAAAGACAAATAATCCTGATTACACCTGAAGCAACACTACAACTAACGCATTCGGTCACAGCAAGGGACTTTTGCTGCTGTTTATTTCTTACATAAACTGTGATTTTTCAATTAGTTCTGTTGCTGAAACGTGGACATGGATGAAAATGAATAAAATTTGTTGCAATAATATGCAAGCTGAAGGATCTCCCTGCAACTGAATTACTGGTACCCGCTCAGTATGCAAACTCCAACCTAAGTCATATTGTTGGAAGAGAATGGCAGATCATTAGAGAGGTCTATTTTTCAGATTTCTTGCCAGAAAAACTGTTCGTTTTTTATACGACAACAAAATCTTCTCCAGCAGAACATTTGTGAGATTTTTTTTTTAATTAGCCAAAAGCCAAAAATTAATCCCAAACAGGTAACTGAATGCTGTTTACCTTCAATTAGCACTGCCTGGTACTAATTAATGTGTTGCAACTATTTTGAGTTACATGCTTTGGGAAATGTGCTGTGTTAAGAAAAACAGCAGAGAGGCATAGGTGATATTTAAATATTTTGGTAATTTTTCTTTAGATGACCCTCTGAAAAGCAATGGTCTCACTTTTCAAGGATTTCTCAAAATTAAGGTTCTGCCTTCTCGTCTATCATGCAAGTCCCCTGACAGGGTTACTGGGGATTGAGAAATTATTATCAGGTTTTTGACAGGAGATGAGAGCTGTGAGGTGACGGACGTACTCTAACTCATAACTTAACCCTGAATTTAGTGAACAGCGCTGTCATCACATTTTCCATCCACAAATGGAAGGGCAGTCCATCAATGAATATTGTCAGCTACTGTTCTTAAGAACCATCTAGAACCATCTAATCTCTTCTGAGCATGGTTCTTGTAGTACTTAAGGGATTAATTCATTTTGCCTCCCAGTAAAATATAAGCTTTAATTTGATCTCTCCTACAAATAAAGGGGGCTGGGGGTGAGTGGGGAATGAGATGAGTATTCAAAAATATCTTTTCTTTCCAGATCTCTCAGTTTTTCAGTGCGCATCCAGGATACCTTTGTAAGTACCTCTGCATTTTCTCTGTACATTCATACCCCTGTTTGGGGAATCCGACTGGGCACTGGAGATCTCTGAGGCTTTGGTTCTGGTCTGCATCCAGCAAAACAAACAAAAGCACATACAGTTTCCTACTCAGGATGGAAGGTGGGGGCACTGGCCTAGAAGGCTTTTTAGACTGTGGTTTTGTGTCGTGATAACCACAAATTGTTTATTTTCTATATAGCTACGTGACTCTGAAATAGGCAAGTAAGACGCTTAAGGTAAATTCTACTCAGAAAACTGAGGAAAACATATCAGCATTGTGGCAATGACAGGAAGCCTTAAAGGCCACTTTTATTATGGATAATCTTAGTACTGAAATCAAAGGCTACTCTGATTTCCTCCTACCTCTTGAAAAGGTTCTCCATGAACCAAATTTGACCTGTTCTGCATCTTTAAGTACATAGATATGTACTAGTAACAGCAGATAACCTAGCTCTTGAATTTTCTGTATTAGAAAGCTTACTTATTTTTTGATGGATTTTTTCAGAATAGGTTAAACACTGAGAACTGCCAACAATCAAATATGGAATAAGAAATTTATTATCCTAAGTGATGATGGACTCATTTTGTACTGTATTATACACCAGCACTGCTTGTTTGCACTGACTCTGGCTAAGAGAAAATGAAATGTATTTGACAAAGTGGCAAGCAGTGGCATCTGGCACATCTGCAGTGGTTCTGAGCAATACCAGCTCTCACTGCGTGTGCTTATAGACAGCAACAAGTCTGGCTTTAAATCAAAGGAATTTTGAGCTAGCTGCTGGACTCAGAAGTGTTATCTCTGAATCAGCCAAAATATCAGAATTCACATGCAGGATGATCATAACCAAGAAGAAACCACCTCCCTCTCCAGTAGCTTTTTCACTCTCTGTACTTCAGTGCAAGAGTGCTGCTCCCGGGCTCGGCGCACGCCTCTTATCACCAGGCATTTGGAAATGCAGGAACTTGACTGAAAAGCTGATCCTTTCCTCAACTCTTACATCAAAAAGTTGAAGGAAATTAGGAATGGAGTGCCCTGCTTCCTCTCCACTTTCCCCATAAATGTAGTTACCACTGTCTCTCAACAGAAAAAAATACATAGGGCTGCATTTGCCGCTCTCTATTATTGTCTGAATCGAAGGAAATGAGAGAGCTCTTCAGCTTAGCATCCTGTTTCTTCACATCTGTGTGTGCTTCGTAAAGAAAGGCTGATACTCACTCCTCGTCCATTACTTATTTAACAATTCCTATAGATACAAACACAGTGTCCTGCTTCTAATATGATCTTCCTTATTAAAAATGTAATTGTAAAACTCTCCTCCTCACGTACAGCAAGGAAAGTTCAAAAGATGGCAAAGCCTTAGCTCTCCTCCCCAACACGGAATTCAGCTTAAACAAGCAAAAAGCCTGTGCCTGCTGTTTTGGGAAAAAGAAGGAAAACTCTTTTGAGAAAAGTCATGATAATGAATCCATCCCTGCTTCAAATCAGTTTTTTCTTCTTCAGCCCTCAGTCATTTTCTATCTCTGTTTCATCTTTGCTCGTCCTAAAGTTAATGGCATTCTGTGCCTTCATCCCTCCCAGGCCACATCAAAAGTCTAGGAAACTCTGAAGCTATAGGTTTATTGATTTAATAAACATTAATTAAACTCTAATGTGAGAAATTGTGTTATAAAAAGATGGATAAGTGCTTTTTTTCTCTTTCAGTAGTGATCTGGTGTTTTGGTTTGGATTCTTCTTAGTTAGAAAGAGATAACTTTATTTTTACAGTGTTAAACTGAGCTACACCGTACGGAACAAAGAGCAAAAAGACTACTGATAACCGAAGAGTTATAACGCTACTTTCAAACCCTTCTCTTGCCATTTTTATTTCAGCTAACTTTGGCCATAAAGCATAGATAGCAGTTCTTTTTTTTTTCAGGATCTCTCAGAATTTCAGGCATGATTTTCTTTTCTTTGAAGCACTCCTCTCAGTCAGAAGCTGTTTCTCTTTCTCTCTGCAACGGTAGGGACTGTTTTAAATGAGGAAATTCAGACTGAGAACATTATAGGCAATATTGTAATTATCCATCAGGGACCAATAAAAAAACAGAATGGGAGAAATAATGGTACAGTAATCTTCCCAATTTACATGTAATAGTAGAAATAAACTTTTTCCCCAGTTTGCTATATTTCATAGATTTAAAGAGCAGTCCCTTAAATCCTATTCTGCAACAGTAACTTTCCGCTACAGAGCAGAAATTGTCCAGGTAACACTCGAGATAATTAAGGCACCGTTGTACTCTTGCAGCCATGATCACTTAATTTTGTTTTCTGACTTGTTCCAAGTAATTAATGCCAGAAGCTGATCTAGATTTTATTCACTTTTTGTGAATACCCCTGATTATCACATAAGTTTTAGCATTTAAATTTTGACTGAAGCTCACGTTTAGTAATGAATTAGCACTGCAGGGGAGATGCATTCAGATATTTTTTGCTTCCAAGTTGAATCTTAAAAGTTGACAGTCGCACAAAAATAAATGCCTTCAGAGCCATTCCCCACCTATGTGATCTAAAGCATATGCACAATTAAGCATATACACAGAAGTTAGCATTTTAAATGAGTTACTAAAATGAAAATATACAGAGTAAAATGATGCATACTACAGTAAGAAATGTTTATTAATTATATTATATTTCCCTTGGAACAAAACTATTTTTTGATTTTCTCAAAGTAACACTTCTGCAAAAAATAGTGACAGAAGAAATATTAGAAATATGTGATTACAGAATATATAAGGAGAGTAACCCCCACACAAGAAGAAACTATCAGCCCCATGGAATGAGAAGCTACCAGGTTATACAAAAACCAGTGTACATATCTGGTGATGCAAGTCCAAGGAAAATAACTTTAAGTCAGAATAGGTGAAATAAAGGAGGACTTCACTCTCATTTAAAATCCTGTCCTCTTACCAGAAGAGACAGACACTGCAGGCTTCCCCTTTGTGAGCAGTCAGGAAAGGTTGGCTTGCTTGTTATAACAAAACAAAAGGTAAAGATACCAACTCTGGCAATAGTTGAATGAAAAAGATAAGTACAAGGAAGAACGACGCGCTATTGAAGTCGAAGGAAGCATTAATGATTAAACAGCCTACGAATAAGTTTTGACTGGAAATCAGAAGATTTTCTTAAAGTTCCGGAAGACTCCCAGTCTTAGCCATAGTGATTTTTGCCCCCTCTTCAGTAGATTTGAGCCTGAATCGCAGTCTTTCTTGCAGCCGTCCTACCTTTGATTGATAGCTATTAAATTAGGTTTTAGCCTTTTGGTTCTGTCCGGACTAAATACATTTATAGCACAGCATGACACAAACAGACAAAGGAACAAGTGGCAATTACTTTTGTCTATTTTTGTCTCCTACATGGTCAGCCATCATTTAAACACTGAAAAGGGGGTAGAGAGAGCCGTGTGAGTTTCAAAAAAAGCAAATTGATAGAATACGATCTGGCAAACTGATTCCGTTTAATCTATAATAGTTGGCAAATAGAATTCTTAGAAAAATCTTTTCTAAATGCCAGGAATGTTTTTTCAATGAAGAGTCAAAGAAAGAGGTACCAAACAAGACCATGCTGAACTGAAACATACAAATATTAACAGTAATAAAGGGGATAAAATCAGCTTGTTGTACATGACTTTCAAAATGAATTTTAATTTAAAGCACATGGCTTTAATACCAATATGTGTTCAGTTCCTTCATGGAGTAACAGAAGAGTAAACAAAAGTAATTATGGCTTGAACAACATTTCCATCACTAGGCTCCTGCAAACCACAGAAAATCTTTTCGTCTTCTTAGTGGCCATATCCCTTTATGGCAAGTATCCAGTAGGACATAGAAATCTCTTGTTCATAACCATCCTCACAGAATCACACACTCATACAATTAACCCAAAAAGAGAGATGTAGGCTTTGAAAACATGGCAGTGCACACATATGCTACTTTATGGTATCAGTGTTATAAAATTGATTAAATAAGTGGACAAGCTAGCTTTTCTTTTCTCAGACAGCAGAAGGGTGAGTATACGTATGGACAGAAATCTGAGGCAATGATGGGAAATACTTAAAAAGTACATTAGACCTGTAACCTCTTTCCTTCCCTTTGCTCTTCTGTTGGGATCACAGGATCACAATGCTGGAAAAGATCTTTGAGATCATCAAGTCCAACCTATTATCCAACACCTACTCATCTAAACCATGTCACTAAGTGCCTCATCCAATCTCCCTTTAAACACCTCCAGGGACGGTGACTCGATCACCTCTCCAGGCAGCGCATTCCAGTGACCAATCACCTTCTCAGGGAAGAACTTCTTCCTAATGTCAAGCCTAAACCTCCCCTGGCAAAGCTTGAGACCGTGTCCTCTCGTTCTGTCACCGGTCACCTGAGAGAAGAGACCAACCCCTGCCTCACTACAGCCTCCCTTCAGGCAGTTGTAGAGGGCAATAAGGTCTCCCCTGAGCCTCCTCTTCTTCAGGCTGAACAACCCCAGCTCCCTCAGTCGCTCCTCACAGGGCTTGTGCTCCAGCCCCTTCCCCATCCTCATTGCTCTCCTCTGGACGCACTCCAGCATTTCGACATCTTTCTCAAACTGAGGGCCCAGAACTGGACGCAGCACTCGAGGTACGGCCTGACCAGTGCCGAGTATAAGGGGATGATGACCTTTCTAGTCCTGCTGGCCACACTATTCCTGATGCAGGGCCAGGATGCCACTGGCCTTCTCGGCCCCTTGGGCACACTGCTGACTCATGTTGAGTTTCCTGTCCACCAGCACTCCCAAGTCTCTTTCCACCTGACTGCTCTGCCACTCTGTCCCCAGCCCAGAGCTCTGCATGGGGTTGTTGTGTCCTAAGTATAGAACTTGGCATTTTTTGGACTTGTCAAACCTCACGCTATTGGACTCAGCCCATCTCTCCAGATCTTCCCTCTTGTGAAAAGACCCAAAGCCTTGCTTGTTTGGTTAGAAAGCTTAAACGAGAAACTTGCATTAGTGTGATTTATGGCACTAATGCTAGACTGTATGGGGCTACGTCTGACCTGTTCTCTCTAGCCAATTACATACACGTGCAAAAGCTACAAACATTATTTACAGTGCTCTCCTGCTAAGTGTCTAATATTGCTAGAGCTCGATTTGCTTGCACGACAGTGCTTTTATGGACCTAGGTCTTGCTGTTAGTTAACTTTTTGACATAGACATAGAGAAGACATCCCTCTTGCACAACAAAGCTGTGGTGATTTTAGGTATTTGCTCTTGCTGAGTTGGAATTGCATTTATTTTCAATGCTGAAGACATTGTTCACTTGAGACAAAATACACAGGGCAAGTAAAAATTCAGTAGGGAGCATGCTGTGAGTTGCTGTTGACAGTGTGTCACAAACACAGCTCTACTCTGTAATTTTTAAGTTTATTTCCCCACTAGCTCCACAAGCGCTCATAGTTACTGCTTTTAATAGCTATGGCAGCTACTGAACAGCTGGGAGCCTACAGGAGGGTGTGTTTTGGATCACAGCAGGGTGTTCAAGCAAACTGGATACATGGGTGGTAGACGAAAGTAGGAATCCTCTCCTTAAAATTTAGGTGTGATGTGCATTATTTTGAGAAGCATTATCATAACAATGTGCAATTCCATAGGGGATGATTTAATCAAAGAAACAAGAGGTGTTTTTATTTAGCTGGATGTTTTGGGAGTCTTCCTCCTACCAGTTAAAATCACAGGTTCCTTGAAAGGAAAAAAGGAAGGAGAAACCTTTCACTTTATCCTGCAGCGGGGTGTGCACACTGACATCAGTTATATTTTCTGTGGACATAAATTCTCTTCAGCACCAAGCACAGACCTTCAGTTGTGCCTGATGGCATTCAGTATAAAATGCATTTGGTAGAAAAAGCCAAAATAAAGACTCCTTGCCCCGTTTTCAAAACCACCTTTGAACTCAAATTTTGACTTCTAACTAAATAAAAAAGAAAAAAAAGGAGAGACACACACTGTGCACCAATTCCTTTTTTAATTCCTAAATTATTGCTTTGAATGGTAGTATTTCTAGTAGCTCACAGGCAGAAGGAAAAAAGTACTGGCCCATAAGCTAGATTTTCAGACAACATAAATAAGGAGCCCAGAAGGTCAGCTCTTCCATAAGAATCCAGTTCCCCTGCAGCACGCAGTAGTTTAGAACTTGATCTTCTTCTCAGTTTTTCTTCAGGTATATTTAGACAGATACATGAATCAACACATTAACGCTGAAACAATTTCAGAGTATCAAAAGCTGCTAATTGACAGTTGAATGTGAGCTTATTTTTCATGTGAAATTGCTGTACTGTGTTCCTTGTTGAAATAATGGCAATCATTTTCTTTGTGACATTCTCTTCAGGAATTTTAAACAAAGCCATCAGTAATTGCTTAGTTATTTCAGACCTGCCTAGTAATTTTCCACTGTATTAAAAGGCATTTGTTACTGAGTGATGGAAAAAAATGTAAGTCTGGTGGATGGAGCTTTTACTTATTTTCAATCAACATAATTATCTTTTATTAACACACCTGGTATCTGAACAATAGTCTGCTTTTTATTTGACTAATACTTTCCTAGGTTCATAACTGTAAGATATCTATATCTTTCAAATTGTAACGAACAAACAAGAATGGTTAAGTGGGCAAGAATACAGCTTCATTTTTTTTGAAAAAGATTAACCTTAGTCCTTTCGCTATGTGCAGTTTTAGAGAAAAACTTAATCCAACAAACTAAGCTTTTAAGTAAGATTTAGAAAGCAAACCCAACAGTATTAGTACTAGAAAAGCAATATTTTACAGCATATGTATTTTACTCTAGTGACTCGGTAAGGTAATAAATACTTTGAGGGGCATTTCCTATTCAGCTATTGGGGTACTAAACAACAGCTATTACCTACCTAAAGGTCATCTGGATCACTAAATATTATGTGATGTAATTTATTCTTTTTATTTTGTTACTAGATCCAACACTGTAACCTGCACCCAGCACAGGAGTTACAATGAGGTCAGACAGGAGATGCCAGGGCACTGGCCAAGACCCAGGATGCCACCAGCGTGAGCTCCAATGACTGTAAAGTGGCCCTCGTACTTCCAGCAACCCATGACTTCATTAACTCTGTGAAATGAGTCCTGCGATGTGTTCTCAGGCATCACAGCAGCAGAGGGGCTTTGTCACACGTTGTTATTTGTGACCAGCTTTTAAAAGCAGATGCTAGTGCTTCCACTGACTGAGGATGCCCTGAGCACAACACCCTCCTCCCCATTGCCTCCAGCAGAGACCCAGGCACACACCCCCAGCGCACTGTAGTGTCTCCTGCTTTTCTCTCTGCTTCTCACCTGCTTTCAGCATAAGCTTTGTTTGCAGAAGACCCTCAGTCTCTTGGTAGAACATTGATTCTGCAGCACAAAGCCCTCTCAGCTGGCGGCAGTGCCCGCCAACCACTACTTGGAGCAGGTGGTGGGTCTGCAAACATCTACCTCAACAAGTTTTTAGTTGTCATAAGTACAACCACTATTCTCACCAAGGTTTAGGTAAGAGCATATAATTCCACCGCTAGCATCTCAGCACCAGGTATTTCAACCTATCAGTGATGTCTACGTGGTCCTTCAGGACCTTGCCCTGGTCTGGCTCCAAAAACCCTTTTCTCCCTCAGTCAGCAGATACGCTCTAGCTGGAACAATGCAGGGAGCAGAACACCATCTAATTACACTTACTGAACTCTCAAACACTGTTCTGTTGACATATTACTTATTTGGGAGTGTTACAGCACATTTTAAAATGAGTTATTTAAGAATATTAGGACGTATTTTCAAATGACAAACAGTACTATTAAAGCAGGAACATAAAAAAAAATGGATTCAAATTAACATCAGACAATTTCTTTTGCTTGGTAATTTAACTGAAAGAATTATAATCATTTTGTTCCCAAATTTTAACACAAACTGTATAGGCTCATTTATAATCTTTCTCTTAACTTTGGAGTAATAGTTAACTTTGTCTTTTGACATTATTTAAAAAATAAACAACAAAAAAGTCCTAGACCAACAATGAACAAAGAGGATTTTTCAACCAATGTAACTAGAAGCAATTATTTTCTATTGGGTGCATTTCTGTAATAGGTGTGTGACATTTCCAATATTCAACGTCTCATTTATGGTATGTGCATTTTTTGAGGCGATACAAACCATATACCAGAAAAGTTGATTCCTTATTTCTCAACACTTAATACCTTTTTTTCTCTCTATCTGTCAGTTTACATTTTAAAATTTCCATGCTTTTTGACTTTGTACAAGAAGAACCTGAATTTATTTTAAGAACAGAAGTTAGTGAACTAAATTCTATTCTATTCTATTCTATCCCATTCTGAGAATTTTTTGGGTCACTATCTCTTCCCCAGAATCTTATTATTTTTTCCTCCTTGTTGTTATTTAATTCAAACAAAAGTTTCCAGAAGCTGCACAGAGAAGCAAGTTCTGTTTTACTGCACAACTGTTCCACAGACACAGCACCAGACAGTTCACCTTACGAGTAGCATCAGAAGGGAAAGCAGAGATTAATTGTCATTACATTAATTAAAGTCTTGCCATCAGTTACAAATAGTTTGAAAATTTAATAAGTAGGTAAAAAGTTGAAAAAACAAAAATCTTTACAGTGCTAATTTGCCACAGGTGTCTCTCTGTCAAATCAGTGATGGTAAATTAAATCTAATTGGTGAATTTAATAATACATTTGATGTTTAAAGAAAGATGCAGCAAGAAGTTTTCCACTATTCAAATAAGATGCTGAAACAAGGATGTGTGAAGTGTGGCACAGGAGTAGATCAGAAGCAGAGGGAGCACTTCATTGGGTAAATTCAAGTCTGATGAGTTGCTCTCCTTTGGTGCAGCATTTTATATAGCATTGGGGGTCTCTAAAGGCTCTTTCTTAACAGTAAAACTACATCTTAGATTACCTTCTCTTGTTATTAACATGTCACTCATCTCTACTCTAGGCACGGCATATATACCAGACAAAAAATAAGCTTTCCTATATATAATTTTCACAAAGAACACATCCTAATGATTTAGCACCACTTCTCTCCAGAAAGAAAGCGACATTCAAATCCTGCTTAGCCACAAATGCTCCCATGACTCAGGGCACATTGTTGAGGCTGAACTCAAAGTACCAAAATCTCAATTTAGACAAGAGATGCTCATGTTTCCAGAAATAAAACTGATGGCCTGAGCTAGGAGGCACTTTAAACCCACTGGATTCCTCAGTGGGGATTGCGGGAGACCCAGCTGCAGCTTAGAGGGGTGGGGGGGCCCTCATCTGCTCTCACCTAGGAAAAACATCCAGCAAAGAACTTTCACTCCACTTTTACTTGACTTTCCAAAAATAGGGACAGGACGAGAGAAAAAAAAGGCAGGTGTGTTTCATACAAAGGCAGCAATCCAGGGAGACAGCGCTGAGAGCAAGGTGTCCCAAAGAGCCTGGCAGATTTCCTGGGACTGGGGACTTGGTTGGGTCGATATTCACAGCATTACTTCTATATTTTATTCAGAACCCCCCCAGTGACTCTGCAAGCCATATTATTTTTCAAAGAGCACGACTATAAGGCAAACAGTATTATTTGACTCTATTCCAATAATCCTATTAGCGATAATACAAATATGCAGCAGGAAGATGACTTTGGTTGTAGAAAAACAAGTTTTCGGGAACGTTCTATTAGGCTTGCAATCATTATTTTCCAGTCATTTTATAATTTTGGACTTTCCATGGAAAATGTTTATTAGTTTATACTTCTTTACTAATAAAAGTGTTTCTAGTTTTAGGAGCTTCTTTGCTGCCCTCTTAAGCACTCTGCTAGAACAGCAGAGCTGAATGAAGAAAGTTTATTATGTTCAACAACAAGGTGTTCAAAACACTTTCTGCTTCGACTCAAACTACTTTCAGTAATGTAAATATTTTCTGATTATATATATAGTATACATAATAATATATATAATAAAATATATATAAAATATAT
>VWPV01003238.1:3860-28867 GCA_013389885.1 Geococcyx californianus
GTTCCATGGTTCTATGTCTTCCGTGGCCATCTGGCAGCAGAGCCTGCAATGGCTGCGGGGCCTGCTGGGCTCTAGCGACTGTGTAGCTAAGTTTGTTGTCTGTGTAACTGGATTTTGTGACTTCGAATATACCTGAAGGCAACTGTCAACACTCATCCTTGAAAGTCTTCTACCTCTTCTCAGTCTTTTGGCCATGGCCAAGCATAAAACCACAGCGCTGCAGAGCCAAAGCCTCCTGCCAGCTTTCTTACACGGCTGGGATTTTATAGCGATGTCACGCTGAGGTGTGACTGACAATCCATAAACCCCCAGAAATTAGAAGTGGGAAAGACTGTGAGGTCACCAGCTCTATTTCCCTGCCAGGGTGGGATGTGCTGCAGGTGTTTCTGCTCTGAGACCTCGCGCAGTGCTGTGCCAGCGGTGGTCGCCGTTAATTACTGGATTTGTGAGCCTCGGACTAAATCCTGGTTGTTCTGAGCCACTACCTGATAGCAGTGGGAGTCCCAGTGGCTCAGATCTTCCCGGACTTGGGACATTGTGGTTTGAAACATGCTCTCCTGTGATCTGTTGTCCAGAAGAGCAGAAGACATCAAAGCACATGGATGACCCAACTTATTCATGCAGGGCACAGTTTCCATGGCTGTGAGAGTTCCACAGCTGTACCCGCTGGCCTGGGGTAGTTAGGGAGGAATTTCCTCTTGCTACAGGGTAGTTCATTCGCAGCTTTGTGTGTCCTTTCCCTCCTCAATAGCCTAGAACTCTGCAAATCATTGGGGTCTTTTATTATGGTATTTTCTGCAAAGGATGTTTCAAGATATTCATTACTACCTGGATGTTACAGGGTTTCTCCTGAACTTGTAGAAGTAGGTACTTTTTTCTTTACTTTTTCTTTCAAGTAAGAATGAAATTCTTTTTCTATTTTACGAGACCCTTAATGTATCTGACACAAAGAAAATAGAATTAAGGCAAATAGTAACTCAGTTTTTACCACAATCCTGTTTGCTCTCTGATTTCACATCAAGTGTTGACATTAACTAGCAGACCACCTCCATGCCAGGGTTTCATTCTTGGACCATGAGATCAGCCTGAGTCTGTGAAAATAAATATTAAAGACAACGTGGCCAGTGAAGTGCTCAGCTCGTAAAGGCCCTGTGGTAAGAAACCTGGGCAGCCACTGCCACCCCCACCGAGCTCACAGCGCTCACTCCCCGAGCTTTGCATTAGATTCTTTGCAGGTAGCCAACATGATCGTGTTTCTGCTCAGAGTTATGTGATTTCAGCTCCTGCTCATCACTGAGTTTGGCGTGAGCTCTTTCCTAGATACTGCAAATATCAGTGCTGTTATTTCTGTTTCACGATAACCTGGCACTTCCTCGGCTTGTTTTGTTGCACAGCAGTAGATTTGCTTTTTCAGTGTTTCCTTCTCTTGTTGAGATTCCTCAGGTTCCCGACATGACCCTACCACTCGGTCCAGCATGCTGTGTTCCCGTTCTTTCTTTGCAGCTCTACAGGAGTGGCACACGCTGTCCTTTCCTGATCTGCAGAAGATGTTAGGATGTAAGAAATTAATGAGTTGAGAGGACACGGTCAGCGTTTACCCTGAGGTGAGGTTCTTGGCTCTAAAGGGAAGACCGGTCCTAGGTGAGGCCACTGCTAACCAAAGGCAGCCTTTGGCTCTAGGCAGCAGCAGGAACAGCCAAGTTAATTCAGCCTTTGGTTTCCCCTTTTGAATACGTCCAGTTGGATGGAGTGGACTCGTTGTCTGCTGCTCCTTTCTCTTTTCTCCAACTCCTCTCCAAAGGGGCAGGAAAAGCCACACAGTTACAGAGAACTGGGAAGCCACGGGGAGTCTGAGCAGTTGCTGAGGAATTCTGCCCCACAGCTGTGTAGTCAACACCATTCAGGGAATTTTAAATGTTATATTCCTATAGCAGCAAGAGCTCCTGGACGGGCAGAAGCTCCGTAACTCGGCTGTGCCGTATGTGCAAGGATCCACTCCATCCTTTCCGTGAATGACCTGCCCTTCGAGGAGCTTCCCTGCCGGCAGATCCTCCTTGCTGTCACCGGTGCTCCGTGACTGCCTGTGGACCAGCTCCTTCCAGGATCATGCTCTGAGGAAAAACTAGATGAAAGCAGGTTAAGTGAGTAAATATCTAATAGGAAGAAAAAAGAGGAGGGAAATCCCCTTCCCCAGGGTTACGTTTAAAGCTGAATAGGGAGTTCTGGGTTGAAAGGTTGGGGAGATAAATTATTTTTGTTTCAGGTGGAGCTCTTGTTGGAGGAAAGTGTTGAAGTCAGAGAGCTTTGGGGTCTCTTCTCAAGTAAGTGGTTGCTGAGAAATTACTTTAAATAATTTCAGTAAAAGCAGTGAGCAGGGAAATTAATTTCCTTTCGAAATTATGTGGTGCAGAGGCAAAGCCTCGAGTTAGGGCTCAGACAAAAGGAAAAGGTAAATGCTTTGCATTAAATTCCTTGTGCTTTTCATACTTTTACAGGCATCTGAAATTTATAGCGCAGATGCACGGGTTTGAAGTACAAGCTCACCTTGCCTGACCTCCTACACAACACAGGCCTTTGAATCTGGCCCTGTAATTTCGGCGTCAGGCTGCTCACCCTCTGTTGGGGCCATCGCACGTCTCTCAGATATCCATCTAGTCTTGACTGGGAGACTGCAAATAGAGGAAATCCATCACATCCTTAGGTAGCAGTGTTTAAATCACTGAGATAAGCCTATACATCTAAGGCTTCCCTTGAAGACAAGACAGCAACAAGAATTTGCCGGAGAGGCCAGCCCTCGTGGGAGGGCGAGAGGCTGCGCGTCCAGCTGTCAGGTTCATACAGCTCAGAAATGGGGAAGAGGCAAAGTGTTGCTCTAGTCCCAGTGTAGTGTGGGTATAGCACGTTCTGCAGAGCACTTAATGTGAAATGGGTTCTTCACTAAGCAAAGGGCTTGGAAAGGCCAGTGGGCTTTGAGTTATTGAGTATTTTGTTTCCAAGGCTGGTATTGGTTGTGTGACTGGGCAGGAATGCTGTAGTATATAAAAACGCGGTAATGCTTTAGTATGTAAAAATTCTTTGGGAAAAGGGAGGTGAAAACAATTCTGTATCATTTAGTTCTGCCAGATTACAGATCATCTTCTGTTCCAATTGTTACGAAAATAGTTATGAAAATATTTCACTTATGTTTTTGTCATTTGGGAGGCCAAGCTCAGCGTCTAAACCAAACACCTGGGTGAAATTTAAGCCCAAATAAAAAAGATCAAAGTCGTCTGAGGTGACATTACATGGAATATTTCTATATCGTGCTGATGATCTCCAAGCCATGTTGCTCTCTTGTAGTGATGGACATCATACCAGATTTCAGTTATGATTTTCTCTCTGTCAGTACTGGTTAAAAACTAGATTCCGTTTCTCAGCCCTGAGCATGAAGCTCCAGCTGGGCTGGTTTCAATAGCATCGGACAATACACTCTCTGTATTATTTGACATAGTTCTTACCAAAATTTAAACAGAGATGGTGACTGGAACCATCCAAGGGCTTTATATCTTTATCAAAAGAACTGTATAAAAAAACATTAAGGAGTTTCCTTGTCTTTCTGTGTTCTCCTCCCTATCACTGAATCTTTACTGTAAGCCTATAATGTTCTCACATTTTTGCTTCGTTCCTTTTGTCTCCCACTTTCCTCAATGCAGACCTCCTGTTCCCAACGCCATCGGTCAAACCGTGAATGCCAGACAAAACCAGTCAGTGTGGGTGGCTCCTGGATGCAGCGAAGCTGGCGGTGGCCCGGCGCTGGGGGCACCGTGTGTGGGGTGGTCCTGGCTGATGCCCGTCGGTGCTCTGTCCCCCTGCCGTTCACTGGGAAGGGTTTCTGTAAGGCAGGTGCTCATTACGTGAAACCGGACCTTGGTGCTTCGCTCAGGAGTAACGACGTGGATGTCCTCTGAGGTGACGCGTGCGTAAAAACGCCCTTGACAATTACATCACCGCATTTAGACACCCGGTTTCACTTTGTGAAAGTGCTCAGTTCTGGGCCCCTCAGTGCACGATGGACATTGAGGGGCTGGAGCGCGTCCAGAGAAGGGAACGGAGCTGGGGAAGGGGCTGGAGGACATAGTCTACAGCACTTTAAAGTAGCTGGAAAAATTTAGTCATCTGGGACTTCCTCATATGCAACTCTTCTGAAACTTTGGGGTTTATAACTATGATACTGGAAATCATAAGAGATTCAGGGAATTTAGGACTCCCACGCACACCAGTACATGAGCAGTCATCGCTCTTAGGTCTCACTGCTGCTCAGAATTAACCAAAAAGGAAGCAAAAGAAACATAATTATTGCACAGAATAGCAGGAATGTGCTCTACAGAGGGTATGGATACAAAGATGTACACTTCAAGGAATCTATTGTACCAAAAATATAAAGAGTTTCCTTTTTTTTAGCAGGCAACGACGGGGAAAAAAAATGTGTCGATTACTGTGCTATGGAAACTTCGCTCTTCAAGGTCAGGAGCGTGCTGGTAGGCTGCCACCGATACCTGTCCTCTTTTCTGTGCAAAACTTTTCTGTGCAGAACTTTTCTGTGCAGAACTTTTCTGTGCAAAAACTTGTTGTCTTCACCGAAGAGGTGGGATTTATTGCAGAAGCCATTAGATAGGAAAAAGCTGGGATCCTGTACCAAGCTAACGGTCTAGTTCAGGCAAGAGAAAAGAGGAAGGCACGAGGTAGCAACTCTTCCAAACCATTTGTAGACGGCTGGCTGATGAGGGGGTGGGTACTAAAGTCCTTATTAAATTCTCCTCATGCGTGAGCAGCAGAGGACCTACTGTGTTGTTAGACGGAGCGCTGGAAACATGAGGTAAAATGTTTATTTTCCAAAAGCAATTAGGTGCTAGTGAGATCCTGCCCCTTTTGGGCACTGCTTCCAAAGGAACCGGCTAGAACTTGGCAATTGCTTTCCTACCCAGTGAATGATGATATTAAAAATAAAGGGAGTGGATTTGGATGCAGCATCCAAATAAATCCCTGCAGTTTCAAAACCATAACTTGAAAATATTATGCTGCTCCTACAGTAAAACTAACAGAGCAAAGACAATTAGTACCGTCCAGAGCAGCGGTGCCTGCCCCATCCCTGGAGGGGTTCCAGGCCAGGCTGGATGGGGCTTGGAGTCCCCTGATCCAGTGGGAGGTGTCCCTGCCCATGGCAGGGGGTGGCACTGGGTGAGCTTTGAGGTCGCTTCCAACCCAAATCACCCCATAGTTCTATGACTATAACCCTCTAACTTTCAGCTCCCTTCCAGACCACTTTGCAAGTCCAACTTAGTTATTAGTTTATGTTGAGACCTCAGAAGCAAATTGTGTACAGCTTCCATCTCCATTTGGCTAGAAACATTTTGGGTCTCTTTTCCTACGCCCTCCTTTGATCACTTGCTTTATTTTGATTGCTTCACAGGATATCAGTAATTACTGTGGAAGTAAAATGAAATTAAATCAAAGTTTTTCCAAAAGGTTATGGGAAGTATGGACTCAGAGCCCAGCAGACCTTACCAGATTTGAGTCAATTATGCAGTCTGCCACCACAGAAGTGGTTTAGGGAATTTTCTTTCATTTGTCTGAATTTTATGTATCACGAGGTGCTTAATATGATGCCATGTGTAATGCTGTAGTGACCCGATTCTGCTTTACAAGCGCAATTACCCGAGGACAAGCTGGGTTTTGTGCAACGTTCTGCTGGGACGCTGAGGAGACGGCAGGTGGTAACACAGCCGGTGCCAACGATGACAGCGCTGCCCTTCTGGAAAGCGAAGTCGAGGTAAAGAATGTGACCACATCTCTGGGTCACCTTTCCCTTCCGAGCCTCCCACTCTGGAGGGAAGCCTCGCCGTTCAAAGGCTCCCATTGTACCCATGGTCTTTCTAAACAGCATAAACCACCCTCTGGTCCAGCGTGGGTGGGCAGTTGGAGCGAAGGTAAACAACCTGCCTTGCCAAGCCGTGTTTTTTTAAGCAGTAGGCAAAGATGCATTTCAAAAGGAATAACCACAAAGATATGGGAAACACCTGCAAGCCCTTGCTGGATGGGACCCTCTACAGTGGGACCCAAAGGGAGGGTGAAGCCCACCTGGAACTTCCCCATAAGCAGTTGCAACAACATCTGCAAGGCAGGGCTTTTGATCGGGCAGGTTTGGTTTGTGAAAACGAGCACGGATCCACACGATGTTCACTGTAATTGTGAACACAGATTGCCTTCCCACCATTACTGAGGAGGATGGGGTAGAGAAAGGACCAAAGGGGGTCATTGTCCCCTCCAGAGCAACCCAGGATGCCACACCTGCACCAGTTCTTTACTCGATGTGTTTTAAGATCTCAGCCTCACGATTTACTTGACAGCATCCCTGCAGGTACAGCTGTGGTCACAGATCTCAGCCTAGCAGCACATTTTCATCAAACAAGCCTTGTCTTGGCTCCTTTCATTTGATGTCTGGAAGTTATCACGTTGAACAGGGGGAGACAAGCGTCTTGATAGAAACAAGTATGGTTGGATTGGATGATCCTAGAGGTCTTTTCCAACCTTAGTGATTCTCTGATCCTATGAAGTAACCGTACACAGCAAGTTTATAATAATTGGTAGATGAAGGCCGGAAGGGAATATTCGATTTCTCGCACAGTACATGGCAAGATGGCTTTATTCGACAAAAGGATGTATTTTAGAAAGACATCCACTTGTGTTTAAAAAAGTTAAGCAGTGGGGAAACCATGCATGAGAAGTTCTTACAATGATTGACTGCTATCGAGTAAAAGTTGTCACGTTTTTTCCAGCTTGACTTTATGGAGCTCCAGCTTCCAGGCCTTCAGCCTGAGCAGGGCTTTCTCTGATATGTTTTAAAAACTTCCAAATTTGTATTCATTTCACTCTTAATTAGGGTCTAGGTAGTGACAGATCACCTTTGGAAGTTCAAATAGAACTAGCTTCCGAAATTATTGCACATTTTCCAGAGGTTATATTATGGTGTATCTGTCTTTTGGCCTGTCTCTAGTGTTTCGATAGCAGAAGTGCACACAATTCTTCTTTTAATTTCTTATCTCCTCTGTGTTTCCTTTTGCACTTGCTCTTTGGTTATAGCGCTGTTGACACCCTCCCAGCTAATGAGCTGCTGTGAGGAGCAGCATCCATGGTGAGGGAAGGGCAGCTTCTGCTGCAGCCCCAGGCTCCAGGTGAAGTCTCTTCTCCCTGGGTGTCCCAATCCTCATGAACACAGCCAAAAGCAGAGTAAGTTACTCAACAGTAAATGTGATTGTGCTGAGGGGATTCTATGCCCACAAAGCAGATTTCATGCTGTGAGAAGGTTTGACTTGGGTCATCTACATCTGTAACAGCTTAGGAGAACACCATGGTTCCATACAATCCTAGTTTGAGTCACTGCAGCACTATAGAAGCCCTCACAGCAGCGGGCTGGAGCTGCGGCTGTTACGCAGGTTGGCACTGTAGAGGTCTTGGACCACATAGTGTGCTTGTAGTGTCAAAAGCCCTTTCCCGGACTCTGGCTGCAGGCTCTTGCATGTATTTACATCACATTTTAGCAAGCATGCATGGCCTGTCTCTCCCGTTCATCCAAGGAAAGTGGAGGTCATGCAGGTTGGTGTGGGAGTGATTGTAGGGAAAAACTGCAGAGAGGTTGGGATAGAGGTGGAATTGGGTTGTATTTGCCTAGAGACACCAAGTAGTCACGCTGCCACCTGAAATAAAAGGTTATAGGATATACAAAAATACATCCTTGCCCTCTGTTGGTTGGAATTCATCTGCATTTTTACAGGTTTAAATGAGCACCCAGTGGAAAGGCTCTTGCTGGATGAGACCCAGCACGAGGCTCTTGTTAAAAACGTACCGTACAGATTTTGTCATCGAGAAACACTGATGCGTTTCCTGCATCTACTTAGATCCATTTACTTTGGTCTTTAAATAACCTCTTGCTGCTCTTTAGGGGGGTTTCTCAGACCTGTAGAAGGGGAAGGCAGCTGGGGTTCAGGCTCACATATTGCGAGGGAGATTTTTCAGTGTTCTCATTGTAAGATCTTTTCAGAGAGAATGACCCAGAAAACATCGGGCTTTACCTTTGTTAAACTCTCAGGGACAGGCGGTAGAAAATTCACCCTTTCAGTGCTAAACTGCATAGATTTGATCTACCAATAACTGTGAGGTAATAAATAAGGAACCCCAGGATATGATTTTGACAAGTTAGCTTTGCACAGAAGCCCAAAATGAGCTTCTGCTGTTTCACATCACTCGGCTCACGAACAAAAATAAATCTCCTCCCCTTATTGGAATAATATGAACAATGCAGAAATGAAAAGCATGAAGAGACCACCAGAGCCTGAGGGGACATTTACAAACCCTGGTATTTTTATAGGTTTATAAAAATGAAGATCAAATGTCTAATGGTTTGAAGTTCTTATCTACGGGGTTTTTTCGTAGTGAACAGTCACAGATGGTTCTATGTTGATATTTCACTGTAAGAACGATGATGGGGTACATGTCTGTCTCTTGTTCTACGACATGGCTCCAAGTCATAGATTGTGATTTGTCCAGCTATTTTCACTGTCCTACAGGAGACAGAAAGTATTTCTTCTCCAAATTAGCTCTCTTAGGTAGATTTCACAATTCTGTTGTTGCAGAAAGGTGTGCAGTGCTGTGCAGCTGTGTCCAGCAAAACTCCACTGAATTTGCAGCCAAGAGAGAAATCTCTCAGATGGCAGAAGCTGGAAGAGGAGAGACTGGGATGAGATCTCAGGGAGAAATGTTTTGCTGTGAGGGTGGGGAGGTCCTGGCCCAGGGTGCCCAGAGCAGTGGTGGCTGCCCCATCCCTGGAGGTGCTCAAGGCCAGGTTGGATGGGGCTTGGAGTCCCCTGACCCAATGGGAGGTGTCCCTGCCCATGGCAGGGGGTGGCACTGGGTGGGCTTTGAGGTCCCTTCCAAAAGTTCCTATGATGTGAATTAAAAGTCCCAGCAGTAATGGATCTCTCCTCACCCTTGCTCCTGGGATGATGTGGCTCTCGGCAATGCTGGTGCCGCACATCACAACAAAGGCAAATCAGAAAAGAATAATAAATCTAAAAGCGTAATGAAAAGGAAATGAGAGGCTTGAACAATTTCTCTCTCTTTACGTTTGGCAGATTGGTCTCAAATCGTGGTCGGTGACACCATAAGGATGCGCTCTGACAGGGAGAGGGAAGGATCATAGGCAGCGGTGCTTTGCTTGATGGGACGAGCACTGATGTTGTATTAACACGATGCAAACAAGTTTAGTGGTTGCTCTCCGGCTGTTGGTGCAGGAGACCAACTTGGGTTTAGAAGAGTGCAGAAAATTTTTGCTCATCACGCTCTTGATAAGCAGAGCAGCTGTTTAAGATGGTTTTGAAACTCTTTTCGTCTGACAGGTGAGTTATAAATCTTTTGGATTAGTGGCCCATCAATACAAGACGTCCCTGCAGGCTCAGGTTCTGCTCCTTCCCTACTGGCAAGTTACAGCTTGATCCGAGCGTGCGAGTGCCAAAGGCGCCTTTTCCATCTTGCTTGGTGTCAGGTGGGGAAGTGCTGGGATGCCAAACAAACAAAGCACATCCTGTTGCTGTCAAAAGCCTGCCATGCAGGTACTAAAAACCAGAACTGTAAAAGAAAAGCTCATTTCTGTATCTCTGCACAGAAATGGATGTTTTGCTCTGTTTATCAAATGGGCAAAACGATCCCGATCCGCAACCGCAGTTGAAACACAAAACAAGTAATGACGATGCCAGCAGCACTGATGAGAAATAACCAACTCCTTTCACAGTGGATTTTGAGTTGTCTTTGTTGCAGGTCTAGTTTTCCAGTACCCCGTGTCTGGGGCTCATTGGAAGCCATGCGTGGAAGACCACTTGCCTTTTTCCCTACCCACAACACTTCTCTTCTTTCAAGGCCAACAGCATCCCAGGACGTGCTGAGCTACTGCCAGCAGTATTTCTCCTTTGTGGATCAAATAGCAGGAATTGGAATGAACCTTCCCCAAGTTCTCTTTCAGGATCTCCTCCAGGCAAAACTTTGAGGTTTGCATAACTCTGAAAAGTAATCTGACTTTACTTTGGCGATGAAAATGAAGCCTCTTGTTTATGCCAAGCGAAAATGTATTTCTTCTCAGTAGCATTTTTCACTGCTAATATGACATTTTCATCTTCCCTTTTCTTTTTCCCCTCTTGCTGTGACTTCTCCCTCTTTTAAGGACATTCTGACACATACGGTTCCAGACACGCTGAGATAAGAGCAAGATCTTTGCAGTAGTTTATCAGAATGCATGGGTTTGATAGACGCGAACAAACATTTCAGTCAGTGGTTTGGAAGTGTTGTTGAAATCCGAAGATGATATAAATAAATGGAAAAATCAATTTTTCCTTTGTTTCTTGAACTACTCCCAGAAGCCTCAATGAGGACAATCCAAAATAAAACAGAAAACGAGAAGGCCACTCTGCAATTAACGAATAGAGATGTGGTTTTCATGCAATTGCCAGAATAAAGGGAAGCAGCTCTCATCACTCTCGTTTTTGATCAAAGCAAAGAATTCCATAGATTCATGGAATGGTTTGGGTTGGAAGGGACCTCAAAGCCCAACCAGTGCCACCCCCTGCCATGGGCAGGGACACCTCCCACTGGGTCAGGGGGCTCCAAGCCCCATCCAACCTGGCCTGGAACCTCTCCAGGGATGGGGCAGCCACCACTGCTCTGGGCACCCTGGGCCAGGGCCTTCCCACCCTCAGTGTGAAGGATTTCTTCCAAATGTATAATATAAATCTTCCCCTTCCAATTTAAAGCCATTCCCTGTCATCCTCTCACTCCAGACCCTTGTTTTCCTGGAGCCCCTTTCTGCACTGGGAGGCTGCTCTAAGGTCTCCCCAGAGCCTTCTCTTCTCCAGGCTGAACAACCCCAACTCTCCCAGCCTGTCCCCAGGTGGGAACTGCTCTGTTTCTGTGATGCTTTTCCTTTTCTCATCTGAAAGATTACTTTTGGTTTGGAGCCACTTGCAGCCCCAGAGACACCAAGACACGGTACCTTCTGCCATTAGCAGCTTGTGGTAGGAGTTACAAAAAAGCTTAGCTCAGGACCTACAAGACCCTTTGGGTCATTTCAGGAGCTGGTTTGTGTCTGAGAAAGTGGATATTTATTTGTTCAGAAACCTCCATGTCTTGTCAGAGACCCAGCTGTGAATGCTTCTCCGCCCAGTTCTTCTGAGGGGGTTCTTCTGAGGTCTTGAACAGCCTGACCCAGTGGGAGGTGTCCCTGCTCATGGCAGGGGGTGGCACTGGATGGGCTTTGAAATCCTTGAATGCGTCAAGTTCTACAATGATAATCTCAAATTCCTGGTGCATTTCTGATGTTCCGGTGTGTTTTGAAATAGCACAGCTCTGCTGTGCCTGCAGTGAGCGTGCTCCCCTCGTTCATGCTTTCATGTTTTTTGGAAGAGGAAAGGGGAAAAAGTCTCGCTGTGTATTACGTATTTAAACCAAGCAATGGCAGAGGGGCCAAGCAAAGAGGGGAGCTGCTGAGACAGGCTGGAAGGAGGTCAGGAGCCCATCAATCACTAGTTACAGCTCCAACCATACAGAGCTAACCACCAGGGCACAGCGCGGGCAACGCACGGCTTTCACCGCACCTTTGTCACCTCTGCGGGTGACGGAGCGCAGGTTGCAAGGCCTTGATGTGAAATACAGGAATGCCCGGTGGAGCTGAGGTTAATAAGAAAGGGAGGAACAAGGGAGCACAGTTCTGAACAGAAGGGGTAGGAGGAAGTGATTTATTGGGAGGGCTGAATTTCTCATTCCTCATGACTGTGTAATGGGGAAGTTTCTCAATGACCAGAAGATTTTAGGCTTCCTAGGGCTGGAGAGGAGCACTTTGCAGCAAGATGAGCAGGCAGAGAATGTCCCTGTCTCACACAGCACAATTATTCTGTAGTGAAAAGCACCTGCTCTACTCTGTGTGCTCTCTACAAGCATTTACGCTCTAATCCTTCTCATAAATTAAGAGACAGTAATCAGCTACTGCTTTTCCAGGTTTCCTGTTCCCGTTTGATGTCACTGTGCGTGGTTCAGCCTTTGCAGCAGGGTTAAGCCTAGATTGCTTTTCTTTAGTGCTGCTCCTATTTAATCTTAATTTCTGTGTTTCGCTGATATTTATTTAGTAGTCTGAAGCTGATACACGTGGTAAAATGGAGACATCGTTGGAACAAAGAGAATCCCTGCTCACAGGAAATGGAAAGAAATCTGTCTTCTCTGGAGAGATCACATTCATGAAGAGAATTCACATTCGTGGCTACAGAGGAAACACCGTGTTGCAATTGCTTTTTGAAAAGAGAATAGAACCCAGGAACAGTCTTCTGGTGTCTCTTTTTGCTGTTACCTCAGAAATATGAAAGCATAAACTCTGTACAAATAGCTGACATGATCTAAAACATCTCAGTACTATTATAATTTATTAAGTGTCATTTTTAATGAAAAGGACTGTTTTCAGAAGCAAAAGATGCATCATTTATTGACCACATAAGACAAAAATCATCTATCGATTTTAACTCCAACCCATAACAACATTAGCTGAATTAGATGTGTCATTTAAAAATACCTTCTCTTTATTTTCCTTCAGCCTGACAGACCTATGGATGTGCAGCCGTATTCATTTTTGAGAAGGCGGTGGCAGAAGGGATATTGTCAACCAAGTTAAAGGTCAATCCTGTCAACTCTTGCAAAAGATCGGATGGAAACGCTCATCTGCATAGCAGGTAGGGTAATCCAAGCATATGACAGACCCAACAGGACCTCTCTAGAAGCTTATTTAAGTATAATCACAGTATCAGAAGGTTGGAAAAGACCTCTGAGATCATTGAGTCCAACCTATGACCCAACACCTACACCTACTCCTACTCCTACACCATGGCACTAAGTGCCTCGTCCAATCTCTCCTTAAACCCCTCCAGGGACGGTGACTCCACCACCTCCCCAGGCAGAGCATTCCAATGGCACAGAATGGTGACAATGGAAGAAAATGGTGTAATGGGTTTGACCTTGACCATAAAATTTACTTTTGCTGGTGCGTGGGAACTTCCAGCTTAGTCTTCTGATATCATAGAAAGGATTGAGTCAGAAGGGACCTTAAAGATCATCCATTTCCAACCCCCCTGCTATGGGCAGGGATGCCTCCCACTGGATGAGGGTGCTCAAAGCCCCATCCAACCTGGCCTTGGACCATTTCTCAACTGAGTTTCCTCATTTGAATGGCAAAAAGCTAAACAAGGTCATTTTATGGGAGTTATAAAGCTACCTCAGTAAAGCCCTTCTAGACTGTGATTGCCAACTAAATCTATGGTAACTGTTCAGATTAAAGAGAAATAATTTAGATTAACATTATATGAAGGTTTTTTGATTGGAAAGATTGTTCACAGTTGTGCCTTCACATGACGATAAATGAGAATGGATTTATCAATTAAGATTATCAGCAGCATTGCTGGACGAGATGGAACTTAAATGGCAAAATAACATCCCTCTATACAGGATTCTCAAAGGAAATAAATAAAACTGCCAAAAGTGTGGGTTTTGCTGCAATGATTAGGCTGGTTTTAAGTCATTAGTCAGCTGGGTATAGCAGATTATGTGGGGATTTCTTTTCTGTCTTCCTAGCCAATAAGATTATAGCAGCAAAATATTTAGGTTTTAGACAGGATCTAAGCAACATCTTTCATTTGACTGATCTCACAATTTTTTTTGTGTAGCAGTCACACAAATGTCAGTTTCAACACCAGTTTAGCAAAGCTGGTTATTAGACGCTCGGTTGGGTTTTATACATAGTAATGTAAAATAAAAGCATCGTAGCATGCAGGGGTAACCTTTTTCCTCTAAGTAACCCTTTGCGCCTTTGAAATATTCTGTGTTTTCCAAATAGCCTTTTAATACTCTGTTTC
Organism: Geococcyx californianus; assembly: GCA_013389885.1. NCBI lineage: Eukaryota > Metazoa > Chordata > Aves > Cuculiformes > Neomorphidae > Geococcyx > Geococcyx californianus. The sequence goes on from VWPV01003238.1 coordinate 17,834, forward strand.
TCAAGTCATAGAATCATAGAATGGTTTGGGTTGGAAGGGATCTTAAAGATCATCCATTTCCAAACCCCTGCCACGGGCAGGGACACCTCCCACTGGGTGATAATAACCAACACAAAGTACTGTAGACGTCAGTGGTCAAGTCCTGAGCAGTACAAGTGGAATTCTTAGAGATTACCAAAAAGGCAGAACCATGGTGTCTTCAGAAAATAATTAGGTGTTGGCTTATAATGATTTACTGCCATGATTTAGTTTTGTCAAACAGAGAAGGAATAGCAATTAGAAAGATTAATTAGAAAAAAAAAGAGGTACCTATTGTTTATCTCAGTGGATCCTCTTTAGTTGGCTGACACTTTCAGCTCTCTCTTCCAAACTTTGCACATGGTTTTGTGTAACTGATTACATGTGAAAGCAGATGTTGACGGTTTTTTGGATGCTTTGTTACTTTAAAGTTTCTTAGGAAAGAATTTAAGACTTTCCTAAGTCACGTTTAAATAATCCAGGATTGTGATTCAGCTGTTTTCAGGTCCGTTGCATATCCAGAGTGGAAAAGCCTCTCAGCCTTCTGTCAAAGACATATGGAGATGATATGATGGGAAGTGGAAAAATTAGCATTAACTCCCCAGCTTCAGCTTCTCCGAGGGAAGTACCAGATTCCTCCCCAATGGATGTACTCAGATCACGACAGACAAAGCGCTGGACTCTCAAAGTGCTGAGCACTTGCAGACTCATCGGCTCACTTGGAAAGGTAAGTAATTCCTCAGCTGTCCTGAGATCCATAGGTTTTGCAATTATTTTGATGTTGAATTCCTCAGGCATGGGCTATGTGCCCACCTTGGGTCTCCAAAGCGGTCAGTTTGGGAAGTCAAAGACTTGGATCTGTGCTCGTTTAGATTAGACCATCCTGCCTATTAACTTACAAGCCTTGAAGAGAATTTGTCCTGTCTTTAAGGCTTCCTCCTTCTCTCAGCATCTTTTGTTTGGAAGAGTTTTCTCTTTCCTGTGATCCCTGTAGGTTTTCTCTTGCCTTGTCATTATCAGCTTTCTCGTATTTGGCCACCAGAGCACAGTGGGACCTTCTTTCCTCTCCTAACACCAAAACCAATGATTTTCTCCCAAACCTTTCCCACCTCACTCATGTTTCGCAAAGCCACGTCTCCCTCTGTGAACCTCCCTTTGCACTTGAATTTTCTCAAAGGTTGTGACCCCTCAGTGAGCGCTGTGTTGCTGCTGCATACACAGGGAGCCAGTCCCCGTGCTTCTGAGCAGAAATTTATGCTAGGGATAGCAAAACACGCTGGGGCCCGAAGGGCAAGCCTCTTGTGCTTGTTGGCTCCAGAAAGCCCTGCTGAGCTGGTGTTCCCAGACCTGGTCACATTGCTATGATGACGTATCATGACCTTGTGTGCGCTCCTCCCCTGTTTTATTCATGGGGAACACTGCCAGGACTGAAGGTGCTGGTTGGCTCCTGGCTCATCCCTGATGTGAACCCCTCAGGGCTACTGAGACAGGGCAAAACTCTGCCCATCTCCCTGTGAGCTTCACCGTGAGCATCTCAGCCACAGCGAATGGCTCTGGTTGCTTCCTCTGGGCATTTTGTGCCCAACACTTTGTTATAGAGACTGCTCATTAAATGCTTAAATTAGCATGTCTAGGGTTAGACCGCGTGGGTTTATCCTGGGCTAATGTGACCGCAGTTAATAATCGGGCTTAATTGTGATTTGCCTTTGATACCACTTCCTGACTGACTAATTGAACTCTGTCTAGTTATTCTCTCTTCTCTTTTGCCTTTCTTCTGGTCAGCCTGAAAGGTAACTGCCCAGCAGCGTTAAACTAAAACCAAATTGCCTCGTCACAAAAAACCAGGTCATGAGTTCCTATTTTACACTAAAGGCCTTCCTGAACAGGTTAAGCGAATGAGCTGAAAGTTGTTGCTCTGGTGTGGTGGAGCTCAGGGATTTCTTGTGTCACCCAGGATTTTGGAAGCCAGTTTTGCTGTTGCTTTGCTTTCATCATAACGATTTCCGTAAGGACAATACAGGTTTTGGAGGCTTCCAAATCCAACATTATATCCTCTCACCGTGTATAAATGAACAAATGAATTGTGGGAATATTGAAATGATGTTCTTGGGGCAGTCTAGAGCATCTAACACGCCCTTCATAATGCTATTTATGAACACGGAGAGCGAATGTCACCGTTAAAACAGCCGACTGTGCAGCTTACAACACATAAAGCACTTCCCTCATAACGTTTGCATTTGTGGGAATATTCCTTTTTGCTACACTTTGTCATGCGCTGGTCTGAAACGAGTGATCTCTTGCACGATAGCCTGTGTGGCTGCGACACAGCTGGCAGGAAACCGAAGGCATTCTTCAACTTTTAAATACATAAGTTAAAATAACAGTGATTGAAACCATGGCTATATTAAACTTGATATAAATAACCTGACTTACATGAAGACAGCTGTAACTTTATAACTTGAATTCACCTACAGGTTCCGTATCACTTCATCCGTTATTCTAAAAACGTTTCTAGAGAAAACATACTACTCATTAGTTTTCTCAGGGGACAGAAGGGATATTTTTGTCCCTGAGGTCACCTGTTAACTTCTTAAAACTGTAAAGAGTAACCAGACATCATGTCTTTGGTCAAAGGCCTTGAACACCTCCCCCATGAACTGAGGCCGAGAGAGCTGGGATTGTTCAGCCTGAAGAGGAGAAAGTTCCAAGGAGACCTTTTTGCAGCCTTTCAATTCTTAAAGAGGGCTTATAAGAAAGATGAGGGAAAACATTTTAGCAGGACCTGTAGCCATAGGACGGGGGGGGGGGGGGACAGCTTTAAACTAAAAGAGGAAATTATTAGACTAGAGATTAGGAAGAAATCCTTCACACTGAGGGTGGGAAGGCCCTGGCCCAGGGTGCCCAGAGCAGTGGTGGCTGCCCCATCCCTGGAGGGGTTCCAGGCCAGGTTGGATGGGGCTTGGAGCCCCCTGACCCAGTGGGAGGTGTCCCTGCCCATGGCAGGGGGTGGCACTGGGTGGTCCCTGAGGTCCCTTCTGACCCAAATCATTCCATGCCTCTATGTTACTTTCTATACTCACAAAATACCTGAACGAGTCAGAGATCAATTGCAATGCTGAGTTCATTTTTTCCATTGCAAGATATTCCCATTAGTGGGTGTGATATTTCCATTAAAAGCCTGCCTGGATTCACAGCTGGTCTAAGTCACCCAACTCCACTGACTCCTTTCTTGATGTGGTGTAACTTTAGGAAGTTCCCGGCATCCTTATCAGACGGGTAAACCGCAAAAAATGAGCCAGGCTCTGCAGACAGAACTCACCGGTAACTTCGGTGGGGCAGCGGCACACACGCTATGCAGGGATTTAGTGTGAATTTCTCTTAAACAACCCAAAGTGTGGGATTTTCCTTACCCAAGCAATGGTATAGCCATGTCATATGTGCTAGAGAAAGTCATATTTATTGTTTAAATGCGATGTTACTTAAGAGCTGTTCCAAACATGCTGCCTAAGTCCTTGCTCCTAGCCTGAGCAGCTGAAGCAATCCCAGCTCTCTTGGGAGAAATGGAAGTCTTGGCTAACCCTGCTGTGTCCTGCACCTCCCACGCCCACCCCTGGAGTGGGGTGAAGGGATTTAGGAGAGATTTACTGTGGCAACCAGCCTAAGCCCATCTATTTAATTCCAGAGCTATTTCCCCCCTCCCTTTTTTTTTTTTTTTTGCCTTTCTTCGGGCAGCGCTTTGTGCTGTAAAACTTCCCTGGATTAAAGCTCTGTGTACACGTAAGACTTTGGTACCCGTGTCGTTGGCTGGTTGTGCTCAGGGTCCATCTGCTTTAGCCGCTACTGCTCACGCTGTGATTTAAAGGCTCCGCGTCACGTGGTGCATTCAGATGCCGTTAGATCTGTATCTGGGTTCGTTTCAGGTTGAGATTTTTTCATATGGTTTAAGGGAGTAGGATGCCAAATTCCCACCACACTGATGAGAAAGTCACTGTTCCCAGTCAGAAAATGTCCTTGTGCATCAGATGACGAATTCCACTCCCACTAGCTAAAATCTATCCAGTACAGAGACTATTAATATATTTACAGGTGACGGTTACGGATCCGATGCTGCTCTCAGAGGTGACCAGGATGAAAATAGGTAATCAAATTCCATTTATTGAAACCAATAAGTGAGGAATGGCTTGACTTCGTGGCTTTTGAGGACTGCTGGATTCCTTTGAGTCCTGTAGTGCCCACACCAGCACCAGATGAATGAAGCTATAGAATAGAGGTTCGTGAGCTTTATTTTTTAAATTATGTGGATTTCTGTCTCCTATACCAAGTTTAATTCTTGGCTTTCTCAATAATGTTCTTTATAAAAAACCAACTGGGCTTGCATATCTGCTCTCCTGTTGGAGTCTAAATCTTGAAGATGATCTGACTGATTTTCATTCTGTAAATGTTATTTATTTACTCTCTCCTCCATGTTTTAATGCGCTTTCTGGAATCCCTAAAGACACCCTATCTAACTGTAGCAAGCAAATGCAATTCCTTTCCTCAGTCCCTAAAGCTCAGTAATTATATTTTCCCAAGCACCTGGAAGGCAAGAACAGGTGGTGCCATTTTACTTCAGCACAACTTAACTTTTTCAGCATTATTAATAACTAGAATGGAAAATTTTCAACCTTGTGTTCTGTTTTTTTGTTTTTTTTGGTTTTTTTTTCCTCTTCAGAGCTTCTAAAAGATCCCATCTTATGTAAAGTTTCAGAAAGTCTTGTCTCTTCCATAAAGACAGCGCTGGAGACATAAAAGGAACTTCAGAAGCTGTAAGGTTGGATTTGAAGCCAGATGGGATGCCAGATGGCTATTTCTTTAAAAGTTGTCATGGGTAAAAAAGGGGAAAGGAGAAGGACTAAAACCTGCTCCAGATGCACCTTCAGTGTGCGGTGTGTGTGTCTTTGAAAGGTGTCATTTATGATGTCATCTTAAGAACCCGCACTAATTTTTGCTCCTGTATAGCAGAACTAAAACATGCATAAACAATGCAGCCACTTCCGTCATCTATCGAGAACAATCCATAGATCGGGCCCTGTAGGTGACCTTTTACACAGTCAGCAGCTTCAGGAAGTAGAACCTGCTTTGACCAACCATGATTATCCCATGGAGCCATCTCCCAGGGTGATCATTCAAGCCCCTGGTCGCTTGCCAGTTGCCATGAAAGTTCTTTATCGCACAGTAGGACTGCGGGGCTGCGTAACTAAGCAGGCGAGGGTTTGGTTTATACATTATTGTCCCTGTTTTGTTGCCTTTGGCAAGTGCTTTGCTGTTGACTGTACACCTGCAATCTGTGGTAGAACTTGATATGCCAAGTCTGTTTCATCTTCACCTAATCTATGCAGCGATTAGTATTTGCAAGAACAGTACGTGCCAGGAGTGAGTTAATGTTTGCATAAACGATATAAATTAATCACCTGAACTAGGCAAGCTCAAGGCTACCAATCTGACTTGGCTTATTGACAGCCTGTTAATGTAAAATGCAGAGCATGTTAATTGTTAAATATGCTGATCATTCTTTCCAGTTCTTATCAAACTAAATCCAACTTTAGAGTAAAGCATTTAATTAATTTTCATCTTAAATAGCGATACATCTATTTTAATGTGTGGGTATTAATAATCTTCCTCTCTCCTGCCTTATCATTTGTCAGTACTCTCCCATTTTATTTCAGACTGTAGATACCATAAGAAGCATCAAAACAGGATACACTGGCTGCCACTCCGGCTTTGCTCCAGGCTGGTTGTGTGATCTCAGCACCCTTCCCTACAACTGCACACTTATATCCGCAATACTTCCATAATATTCTCCAATTCTTGTTGCCTGGGAATTCATACTTCAAGGATCACAAAATTCATTGTGGTTGTGCTCTCCCTGGAAGTGTTCAAGGCCAGGTTGGATGGGGTCTTGAGCAGCCTGGTCTGGTGGGAGGTGTCCCTGCCCATGGCAGAGGGGTTGGAACTGAGTGGGCTTTGAGGTCTCTTCCAACCCAAACCATTCTGTGATTCTGTGATTCTATGATTCACGGCCATGGCAGCCTAAACAGTTATAAATTTTGTGAACTTCTTAAAAACATCAGAGTCAGTTGAATGTTTGGATGCCTTATAACTTGCCCCATCCAAGTTTAGGACATGTTCTTTGGTGCAAATCCACTAATGTAATGGTAGGACCTTATTTAGCTGTAGGTACCTAGAGCTATTTCCTTTTTGGACTACAGATGTTAATAGAGACTCTAAAAAACTAAGTCATGTCTTTCATTTGTTGTAAAAATAAACCACTCCTCCCTACCTTTTCATAGCATGATACCCTGTGCTCTTTCCAGAATTCTATAAATGGTCTTAAAAAGAAAACCCCGCATCCAGGCAATGTGGCGAGTTCGTTCAACATCTGGAAGTACTCTCACAGCTGTCTTCACTTGCTCTCAGGGCAGTGAAAAACTGGGCTGCATGAATTCTTGCTGTTCATACAAGGAGAACCTAGTAGCAACATTGCTAGTAAATAGAAGATTGAATTTTCTGCACTCAAGATTTAGGTTTTGAAGTTTGGGCACTTCCTGAGGTCTGTTGCTAATGCAGAAAGTGAGGAGCTGTTTGTTTTGATTTTGTAGCTAGAGGAGGCAATGTGATGCTCATTAGGCAACATTTATTGGAGCATCTCTGCTGTGTTGATACTTATGACACGCTTAGTTCCATTCATTTCATCTGTTAAAATTAGATGTTTCCACTGCATTCAAAAAGCACCAATGTTTTTGGCTAAGCAGGACCAGGATTTGAAGGTAATCGTTAGGAACTGTTTCTAAAGCAACTGTTCATACAGTTTACTGTTCTCATCTCTTCTGTTTTGGAGCAAGTTCATGGTGTGAATTTATGTTGTGAGTTTGGGGGTTGTCCTGTGCAAGGACAGGAGTTGGGCTCGATGACCCTTGTGGGTCCCTTCCACCTCAGGACGTTCTATGATTTCATGAGGTGTTCCTTATGCCTGTGGTACCAGTGCCCCCATGGAAAGTCGAGGGAAAGAACACAGTGACAACTGAGATTTTAACTAAAGAAAAAAAAGCCAAACAATGAAGAAAGCAGACACTCAAATATTATATTTTATAGAATAAAATATAAAGATTTTAAAAGCTCCATGTTTAAACAGCCCTTTGTACATTCCCTTTACTTGTGTTGGGGTATTTTTTGCTGGCTCTGGCCACTTTTCAGATCTTCCTTAATTGACTTTAAAGAAAGGAGAGAGAAAGAAAAAGAAAGGCAGCAGTTTTGGGCATTTTTAACAGTATAATCCCCTCTTTCGATATTTGTCATATACTGGATCTATGCTCTCTTGTTTCAGAGTGTGCTAGTGAAATACAGCTATACAGAAGAAACAGGGCACCGGTGAGCTCATACCAGTGTGACTCGAAGAAATGGCTGGAAAAAAGCAAAGCACTTTCAATTAAATATGTGAAGAAAACAAAAAACAACAGTTTAGAAACCTTCCTGTAGCAAATGTCCAGAGGTGTACGCAGAAGGCACTGGAAGATTCTGATTGTGTCCTTTTAAAAGTGATAAATACAGGATAAAAGTGGAAATATTCTTTCTCTGCAGGTATTTAAGGGGGAAAAAATATCTCTGCATTTTAATCGATGTGCTGCGCTCCCACAGCAGGCAGCCTGCAATGTTGGCACTGGCACTGCGGTGGTGACTGGCATCGTCTAGGAGCTCCTTTTCCCTCAGATTCATCATTCATACGGATATCAGCTCTGCCTTTCACAGATAAAAGATTGATAGAAAATGTGAGCTTTGTGCTGGGTCAAGTTCAAGAGCACAGCGTTTAATAATTACGTACTCTTGGAAATAGAGCCCATGTTCAATCAGTGAACTGGAGGCTATCAAAGCACAGGGAAAAATACCATGGGGATAAAGCAAACTTCCAGATGGAGCTGACCTTCACAGCTGTGTGCGGAGCCTCCCTCTCAGCCAGGCTGGTGGTCACAGAGGCTGATGACCCTCCGTTGATTTCACAGTGTCCATCGGACCCGGCTGATGTTCTTGCGTTATAGTTTAAGCAGTCACCTGGAGATCACAGCATCACAGTTTCATAAGGTTGGAAAAGGCCTCTGAGATCGAGTCCAACCTATGACCCAACACCTACACCTACTCCTACTCGTCAACTACACCATGGCACTAAGAGCCTCATCCAATCTCTCCTCAAACACCTCCAGGGACGGTGACTCCACCACCTCCCTAGGCAGAGCATTCCAATGAACAATCACCCTCTCAGTGAAGAACTTCTTCCTAATGTCAAGCCTAAACCTCCCCTGGCGAAGCTTGAGACCGTGTCCTCTCGTTCTGTCACCGGTCACCTGAGAGAAGAGCCCCACTCCTGCCTCACTACAGCCTCCCTTCAGGCAGTTGTAGAGGGCAATAAGGTCTCCCCTGAGCCTCCTCTTCTCCAGGCTGAACACCCCCAGCTCCCTCGGTCGCTCCTCATAGATGGCAGTCTCCATGTTGCATGGCCAATATCTAAAAATAACTGATCTTCCATATTTATCTGGGAAGAGTCACAGCTTTCCATGCGGAGCGTTTCCTCCTGAAGGAGCTACAATCAGCAGATGCACTGGTGGTGTGTGCTCATCCTATAGAGCTCTGGAGGCCCTGCCATGCTGTCAGCCACGACAGACTTCACCAGGGTCATGAGGAATTTCTTCCAGTAATTCCTCCCACAATGGCAGCGGTGGCTCAGGATCTCATGACCTACACTGTGAACTTAACTCATATCATCGCTGAAAGGAGTTTGTTTGTAGAGATTTTCTGTGTATTTACTACTCCAAACAAAGGAAATTCTTTGCCATTTTCTTTCATTGCAACATTATGTTGGAAGCCTCATTTGTATATTTTTACTTTCTTTTTGTTTGTAAGTTCTCTGCGAGGCACGGAAGAGATTTCCAAACAATGGATGAACCAGGCTTTTCCTTCTCAATGGGACACGCTGGTCTTCAAAGGCCTCTTACGTACGTGCTCTTGGGGCTGTACTGCTGAGATGGAATTCTTCGGAAGCAGCTGCAGATTCAGGGTTCATGATTTTGGGGATGTCCCATATGATAGAAATGATTTGGCTTATCAGAGGATTCAGTGATTATTCATGTCCTTAGCGTTGTCTTCTTTCGAATTGAAAAATCTTAATAAATGTATCACTTGAAAATCATAGAAAATCACCTCCAGGGATGGGGAAGCCATGACTTCTCTGGGCACTCTGGGCCAGGGCCTCCCCACCCTCACAGGAAAATATTTCTTCCCAAGACCTCACCTCAGTCTCCCCTCTTTCAGCTGAAAACCCTTCCCTTCATCCTGTCCCTGCACTCCCTGATCCAGAGCCCCTCCCCAGCTTTCCTGGAGCCCCTTTGAGAGGCTCCAGAAGGTCTCCCTGGAACCTTCTCTTCTCCAGGCTGAACAGTCTCAACTCAGTGTGTCCTCAGGTGGGAGGTGCTCCAGCCCTTGGATCATCTCCCTGGCCTCCTCTGGACTTGCTCCAACAGACCCTTGTCCTTCCTGTGCTGAGGACTCCAGAAGTGGACACAGGGCTCCAGGTGGGATCTAACGAGAGCAGAGTCACCTGATGGATTTACCAGTATAGTTTTGTCCTTTCTAGCTGCAATAAGCTCTATTGTATCGAAAGTGAGTGATTTATTAGTTATTTTGACATGTTGTGATGTCAGTTCTGTATTTTATATTCTGGTGAGTGCTTACAATTTAAAACAGAAGCTTTCCTAAACACTCAGAAGTAATCCTGGCAAGGTCGTTCCTGGTGATTGCTCTGTTTGTTCTTGCGTATGATGATAGAAATAAAGCATTTCATCGCGGTGCGTGGGATGAAGACCTGATATGTAAGTGTTTTTCCCAAGGCTGGATCCCTGATCACAGGCAGGATTTTGTAAAGCAGTTCAGCTTTGATCGTAGATGCAAATGTTCTCCCCAAATTCTATTTTAAATGAAGATTTTTGGGCAGAAATTAGAAGAGCTAATCCTCAGAAGTTACAACATATACTCTACCAAGCAGAATGTAATGTACGAGAACTTTGGAAGCCTGTTAAGGTCTGTGACATTTAACCCAGTTCAATTTTTTGAAAGAGAGTTTCTCTTTTAAGAAATAACAGTCAATTCAGCCTTTCCAGCATTATGCCTGTGCGTAATGGAACCATCCATCAATGTGACTGATGATCGTCCAGGGCTTAACGGAGGAGGTTCTAGCAATTATAAATCCCCATTTGTGAGCAAAGTGCTTCCGGAGAGCCCTGCTTCAGCTTTGTGCCACACCAGGCATCCCTGCGCGTAGAGATATCGTTTAACAGCCCAGAGACAGAGACTTTGGTGCATGGATACCAGCACTGACACGAGTCAGAAAGCTCCTTCCGTCTGGCATCCGCGGCTTCACGTCTCGTGTGAGCATTACCTCAGGGCTCGCCGCACGCCGCTCAGCTGCGTAGCACGGATGGGCCTCATTAATTCCTGGAAATGATACCAGCCAGAGAGTAGAGCTTAAAGAAAACCCTTTTTTCTAAGTTTCAGAGACTGAGTTCAGTCTGGATTTGTGGCAGAAGCAGCAACAGAATAGCAAGATTTCTATCCAGTCTAGAAAAACAATGGTTCACCATCAGTGGCCCAGTGCTGTAGGTAGGGCCTGTATCATTACGAGAGCGTAACAAGGATTTCTGTTCAATTTTATTCCATGCTGACCCTCTAATTGAAGGTATTCAGCTGACAAAGGAAAGCAGAAATTATTCCTGAAAAATAGAGGTGACCATCTCTTAATGTTTTTTAACTAGATGGTAAAATGGAAAGGTACTGTACAATGGAAAGGGGATGGACAAAAAGGATCCTGGAAGGACACAGCCCCAAAGGGGAAAGAGGACTGTAGGGAAAAGGAACTTGACTGTTCTACTGGTTTGCTGTATTTATAGATCCCTTATGTTGATGTAAACTAGTCTGGAGAACAAGTCTTGTGAG